>QANZ01023776.1:0-13567 GCA_003254925.1 Chamaecrista fasciculata
GGTTGCTGCTGGGTAAGCTGGGCAGTTTGGCCAGGAACCTGCTGTTGAGTTGCCACCTGGATAGGTGGTTGATTGCTTATTGGAGTTTGCTGTTCTTGGCTTCCTGGGTTTTCTTCCAGTGATATGGGCTCTGGGTTAGGATCCTCAGCAACTTGCTTTCCCTTGCTTGCTATCAGATCACGGATGTCCTTGCGGAGTGCTTCCATCTCGATATGCATGTCAGCCTTCAGTGCAGCAATCTTGTCTTCTGCGGTTATGGTAATTTGCCTTGTACTCGCTGGGTTGGGCAGCGTAGGGACTTCTTGGACAGTTGGAAATCCTGGGGGTGGAGCAAGCGTCGAATCCTGCGCGGATTGAGCTACTGAGGCTCCAGAAGCGTGTTGATCTGTTGGAGTGGATGTCATCTTGCCGATTTCTGTAGATGTCATCTAGTTCTCTGGTTCGATGAAATACACAGGTTAGATAAAACAAATAATTCTGGAAAAATGCGTTTGATCCAACCCTATCGTTCATGTATCCAAAGAAAAATTTTAAATCAAGATCAACACTGTTATAAACTAAAATTGGACTTTGAATAAAGTCCCCACAGACGGCGCCAGTGATGAACCTGGTTTTGGCCGTAGGGCTTTACCTGGTTCGATGAGGCAACTTTGGGTCAGAAGTCACCTGCAAGTCAATGAAAACACAGGGGTGGCCCTGCGATTCACCTCCGATGCTTAAGTCAGTAAAGTGTTTGAGAGAGAGATAATAATGAGTGCTGGATAGCAATAGTGCGTACCTTTTTCCAGTGGAGGAGCTGTCCTTTTATACTGGTGAAATGAGACCTCTTTGACCTAGATATGGTCGATTGTGATCCTAACTGATTTGGCCAAATCAGTTGTGATCTTGGTGGAAATCCTAACTGCCCGTTATTCTCGCAGATCTGTTGGTTAGGATATGGGAGTAAGTTGCTATTTCTCGTGAACGCCTGGTTATTGGCGTACTCGACCAATGTAGGGCGTTTGGTGCCCTAATCATGCTAGGACTCTTTCCGTGGACGCCTGATTATTGGCGTTATCGACTGCCACAAGGGGCTTGGTGCCTTGCTTGTGTAGGGCTCTTTTGGCGTTCTCACCCAAGGGATTCCTTAGGTGAGCCTCTGGGGCGCCCATGGCCTAAGTCTTCTAGGCCTCAAGTCTTTGGGCTTATTATCAGTAATCAAGTTAAAATTATTATATATAGGGTGATCCAATTAATGAGTGCTTAATTAAGTTTATGTATCAATGTCAGTGCTGTGTTCTAATATATAACATCTCAGATGAAATCTCAATTGATTAGAAAATTAATAATTCAAATTACACCATCGTGCGCTTGGAATTTGATTAATAGATATTTTTCTCATCATTATCCTTTTCCCTTTAATTTGCTTCTGCCTGTTACAGATATAATTAAAGTCTAAAGAGGCCGTTCAATTCCTTGCTTTCCTTTTGTTCTTTCATATATCTGATTCTGAATATCAATTAGGGGAAATTGCATTTACCCTAAACTATATGTTAAATTGCAATGTCCTACTTACTCTATGAAAAATAGCAATTAACCCCATAATTTATTAATTTTGTAGCAATGTCCCCCCAACTGTTAGTAACTCCAACTGTTAGTAACACTATTATTTGTTTATCTTTTAAGTCTTCTTAAGTTGTATAAATACTTCATAAAATGGTCAAATGACAAAATTTAAAATATATATCATACACTTTAATTTCAAATCTTGTTACAGTTTTTTATTTTATTATATTTTATTCTTTAAATTTACTAGTTTATTTTTACTTGATTAGTTTTTATTTTTCTATGAAGGGATACTTTCAAATTGATTCTTATTTACGGGAGACTTTCTCATGATAAAGTTGAGAATGATTTAGCCGCAAGAGATAAATGTAGTTTTTAGGGGTGTTCGCGGGCTGGGTTGGTTTGGGTTGAAACTTCTTAGGGGCGGATTATATTGGGTTGGGTTTTGGAAAAAAAAAATTTCAGCCCAAACCAAACCAAACCAAACAACGGAGGATTGTATTGGGCGGGTTGGCGGGCTAGCCCATTCTAATTTGCAAACTTTTTTTTTTAAAAAAATATATACTTGACTCTACAATTTTTTTTAATCTTTTAATTTTTTTGGTATTGGATTTTGATGAAAAAGATTTCTTATTATTAAAAGTCAATAATATTATAATATGATTAATTGAAAATGATATATACTCATCTAAATAAAGTGAAGTTAGTAATATAGAGGAAGATAGAAATACTCACGGCCCCAGTAGAATTTAGCAATTAAAATTGTAAAAATCCTAATTCTACTCTTTTCAATAAAAATTAAAGAGATTAAATTGATTAATTGAATGATTGACAAAAAAAAAAATTAATTGATGGTGAAGCCACTTTAAGTAGTGTTAAGGCTAAAGGGGAATGATAACTCAAGAGCTATTTGTATTATACTAATTATTATTCATTTATGTATATATTTAAATAAAAAAATAAAAAAATATATAAATGGTGGGCTGGTGGGTTGGTTTTGGTTGAGCATGCTCAGAATTCTGAAACCCGCAACCAACCCAAACCACTACGGGCTAGGAATTTTCAAATCAAACCAACCCGCCAGCACAAACCAAACCAACCCAAACGTGCGGGTTGGCAGGTTGACCCGAATCGCTGAACACCCCTAGTAGTTTTGATCTTTATAATTAGAGTTGTCAATACGACAATACCCAAATATAATTCTAAAATATAAGACATTTTAAATTATAAAATTAGTTAGATTGAGGATAGTTATGTCATTCAAAATTATTTGATACTTTTATAAGACGTGTAACTCATATCAAACTTAAAAGATAAAAAGATAACAGAGTTACTAACGGTTGGGGGAATATTGCTATCAAATTAATAAATTAGGGGGTTAATTGTTATTTTTCATAGATTAGGGGAAACATTGCAATTGAACATATAGTTTTGGGTGAGTAAATGCAATTTCCCCAAACAATTATATATCTCTATTAGTCATATTTCAACTTGAATTTAATAATTGATAATACAAGAAAAGAACTTAAAATCCTTCATATAATGTGACTCGCTTATATTTTGAAGGCTAAATTACACTTTTGATCCATATTTTGGGTTAGATTTCAATATGGTCCTTTATCTTTTTATTTCCAGCGTCCGATTCAGTCTCGTTTGCTTACAATCTCAACTTGGCAGAGGTAGAATTCGTCAAAAGAAATTCCTAACTATAGACTTGTTTCATTTGAACAAGAAAAGAAAGAATTAATTATAACCATGAGCCCGTTTGGGTAAGCTGGTGAAACAAGAACTTTATTTATCAAACTTTTTTTAAAAGATTTTTTGAGTGAGACACTAGTATTTTTAATTATCAAGATTGTTTGGATATAAAATGACAAAAGTATTTTTAATTAATAAAATGAACCAAAAGAATAGCTTTTTCAAGTGCTTTAAGTGGAAGTTACAAAATTGAACTTCTTAAAAAAGCTATATTTTAACTTTTTTTAGTAACTTCTCATTTTTCTCAAAAATTTACCCCAACAAAAATTTTTGTTTATAAAAGGTATTTTTTTAAATTTAAAAAGTGTTTTTTGGATTAAAAAAGCCTATCCAAACGGGCAAACAGGTATAAAGACCCCCAAAACTAGCTTAGTGGAAATTTGTGTGCAAGATTATCAATTTTTTTACTCTATTTTTTATATTGCTTAGAGATGGCAATTTGGATGGGTATCCATCATGATTGTTAAAATCGAGAGTTCAATCGTAAAATCGGTAAAATCGGGACTTTACTTAATAAAGTCGTGTTAAATCGCTTATAAAATCGCGCACTGCTAAAATCGAGTCAAAGTGGGGTAACATCGGTAAAATCACACGATTTTAAGATTTAAAACTAGATTTTGACAACTAAGAATAAAAACTCAAATTTAAAAAATTTTTCAAAATTATTATCTTCATACTCTTCTCCATCATCATCTCTATCATCATCTTCTTCATCTATCACATTCTTTATCATCATCTTCTCCATATAGTCTTCCTTATTGCCATTTTTATCATCAATATCATCACAATTAGTGTTTTTATTTCAATTTTTATGTTAAGTTATATTATTAATTTGCTACGATGACATTATTATTAGATATTTAGACTTATTTTAATTAATGAGAATTGGATTTCAGAGAGTTGTGAAGATTTTGATGCATTTTAAATTAACTAGTGAAAGATATATTATCTTAAAAATATTATTATTTGTATTTAGGTAAACTCTAACGATTTTACGATCCGAGTTTACGTCCCACCTTAGCTTTCCGATTTTACTTAAACTCCCGATTTTGACAACTTTGCTATCCATCTAAATTGGTCAATAAGAAATATTTGGTATCCTTCGGATATTAAATATTGAATCAGGTATGAGTAATGAAAAAAATAAGAAAACTATCAAATATTAGGAGGGTATGAGTATTGTTAGTAGATGGATATTGACTATCAAATATTGGATTATCAACTTTTTGAATTATTAAGATATCATATCTTATATACATTATTTTTGAACATGAGTACATATTTTGGATATTTGTGAGTTGAATAATAGATATAAGATAAAGTACCAATATAGATATTAATATAGTATGATATTTGATTGGATAAACATATATGAATATGAATAGTGATAAAAGCTATGTTGCACTTGAATGGGTATGAGTATGAGATATGACTAATTTTGAAAATTATGAAATACGAGTACGACAAAATTTATTTAAATATAAAATTATAAAATACAAATTTATATGATCTTTTTCATAAAAGTATGAATGTTTTGTTTACCAATCTAAAAAAATTGAAGTTCTATGAAGTATCTTAGAGTATTCATAAGATATACATCAGTACGGATATGACAACAATTTTAAAGTACCTGTGCTTCATAGGATAAAAGCATTGGGTACCCTAATAATTGTCATCCTTAATATTATTTTGTAAGACTACTAATAAGATCTTCATTGTTGTAAAACTCAAATGGCTGATCCTTTGAAAATATCATGCTATTGGATTGAATGATTTGTTATAACTTTCTAAGTGAGAAAATATTGTGAGAAAATACAAAAAAAAAAAAGTGTGAGATGATCCCCAGGTTGGCAATTTGGGCAGGTATTAAGGATATGTCTTTAAATTTACTTGTACAAAATGTCTAGTATTAGTTGGATATTGAATATTGGATAAGGTATGAGTAGTAAAAAAAAGGGTAAATTACACTTTGGTACCCTGTGGTTTGATCCTATTTCACTTTGGTACCCTGTGGTTTGAAACTTGACACTTTGGTACCCTGTGGTATTCTCCATTAACACTTTGGTACCCTTTGGGGTTATTTTGTAATTTTAACCATAACAAATTTTGCAAAAATTACATATTGACCCCAAAAAATTTTCAAAAATTACAAATAGGTCCCTGGATACATATTATCTAGGGACTAAAATGAAAACTTTTAAAAAATTTTGGGGTCAATATGTAATTTTAGTAAAATTTGTTGTGGTTAAAATTACAAAATAAACCCAAAGGGTACCAAAGTGTTAATGGAGAATACCACAGGGTACCAAAGTGTCAAGTTTCAAACCACAGGGTACCAAAGTGAAATAGGGTCAAACCACAAGGTACCAAAGTGTAATTTACCCAAAAAAAAATACCAAATATCATGTGGATATGGATATTGGTTTAACTATTCAATATCCGTCCAAAGTGAACCAATAGTTAGGAAATCCGGTATTTGATACCCTATGATTAAATATTTTATTATATTTTATGTATTTTGTTATATTTTTAATTATTAGTTTAATTAACAAATATTAAGTATCAAATATTGGATATATACGATTTTTGAATTAGAATATTATATCCTATATTTATTATTTATTTAGGCTATTTTGAATATTTTAGATACCTGTCGGGTATCAAATATAGTATGAATACGAATACCAAATTGTCAGATACAGATATTATATGAATATAAGATATGATACACGAATACAAATATGAATAGTGATAAAATGACCGGGTATCCTAGCCATTACCATCCCTAGATGATCCCTTTGATTTAGTTAAAATGCACTTAGGATACTTGAGTTTACGATTGGGGGTATAAAACATTCCTAAATTTAAAAGTTGATGGACATATCCTCAATTTTCAACTAAGTTGATTGATAGCCTATGAACTTTTAAAAACTGTAACTATTTAAAAGTGTTGAATAATTGATTAGCACGCTTGTCGTAAGCGAGTCGAAAAAATTATTTATATATAAATGAAGCAACTCATGTTCATCAGGTCGTATCTCTCAAAGGACTCCAATTAGTGTAAAAGCTCAACAATTTAAGGCAATTAAAGATTCAATTGTATTGGCTCAAAATTGTTATAGAAGATGTTTAAAGTGATTACTCAACCAAAAAGAACTAAGGACTATGAAAAGTAACTAACTATGAGGGACTAAAATGAATGCGAGAGAGAATATTCAAAAACACTTAGAGACAATGATTTCTCGGCTTTCATCGCACCAAAAGGATATCGGGAGACTCATACAAACACCATATTATGATTTTCATGTAGACACACGGAAATGGATTAATTAACTTGATTAATTAGCCCTTAAACAAAATTACCAACCAACAAAGTTAACTAACCCACAATCAACAAAGGTGAAACTGAATTCCTAAGCTAGTTCAATTAACAATTAGACAATCATTAACTAAGATGATCACAAAATCAACTCGACGACAAGAGCTTATTACAACTAAGAATTGTCATTAAAAATCAAAATGTGATACAATATACTCCAAGCTAATAGAATCCAAACAAAATCACAAACTACATCAGAGTAACAATCTCATTTAACAACTCAAACAACAAAACTCTAATGACAGTAAGAGAAGATGATGAAAACTCCTAAGACGACAAATATGGTGCTCTAGTTGATTCATCCTTGCTCTAAGTCAAAGGTTTAGCCGCTCATGGAGTGCTGGAAGTCGAGCTCAAACCCCAATAACTCAAGAGAGTGAATGGTGAGGGAGAAGAGAGTGGGACGTGAGGGAGAATGATGAGAGAAAATAGGTGTATGTGTGTCTTAAAGGATCTAAGGGTTTAGTGAGAGTTTAAGGATGAAATTAGATAGATTTTTTCGTTTAGAGGTGCTTATAAGTCGGGTCTGGAGTAGGCCTACACGATTTGGGCTTCAAAATCACGTTTTGGACCAACTTTGCACAATTCACTAGATAGCCATCCGACGAATTGATCTGACGAAGGTATTTTGACAACATTTAAACATTTCTTGTTTTGGTCCCAACTTAGCTCTTCGTTCTCCGGCTTCTTCCATGCAATTTGCATGGGATTTAGCTACATCAAACCTACAATTTCAACATTAAAATGTATAATATATCTTAAGGCACAAAGATTAATCATAAATTGATGATTAAAACTTGAGAAAACTACATTTTAAGACGATAAAAGAGCTAAATTGCAATTGTGTACAACAAACTCTATTTTTTACATCTAGAGGCTAAAACCACTCAGATAAGTTCAAAAAATATTATAAAACATTATGAAAAACCTTTAGATAACATGGTGTGAATGGTCTAATCAATGATCGAAATTGAAAGGTCAAAATGTGTGTCAATCAACTCATTTGAATGTTAAAGTAATCAATTAAACAATTTTTAAAACTCACAGGTTTCTTCCCACAAAAAACTTGGTAAACATAAAATTAAAAAATATATTAATTTGAATCAATATAAATTTCTTATAATGATTTATCTCTACTTTTCTTTTTCTTTTTTAAGCTTTTATATATACACACACATTTGATTAAAATGATTTTAAAAAATCTTTATAAAGAACATCCCTAAACCTAAGTTCCTTGAGAAGAACATTACAAAAGTTGGAAACGAAAATTTTAAAACTCATTTAATCCCACCTTTTCTTTTTTGGCCAAATTTAACCCCACCTTGGCTTATCATATTTACTAATACATACATATTTAACTTTATTAATTTTTTTTATTGGCCAGAATAATAAAATAACCTTTTGTTCATAAAATTTTTAAAACATTTAAATATATAAAATAGGCTCAAGTTCTATCTTCTCCAATTAAAATTTAAAGCATGTATTCTATAAAGATTTAACAGTAATAAAAAGATTAGAAAACTTTTGGACCCATGGTCACACCCACAAAAGATAAGGACTCCAAAAATTGCATTATCGGTGTAGTCGGTTAGGTTAGGCCCATTGGGCCAACATATAGAAACAAAATTTGGGAGAATACTATTCAAAACTAGGAGTGTTCAAAATCGAACTAAATTGATTGATCGAACCAAACCAAACTAAACCAAATCGAAGGTGAAACCGAATTAAACTGATAGTGAACGATTTGGTTTGGTTTGGACTCCGCACAAACCGAATCAAACCGCCAAATCTCTAAAACTCTTATTTACTTATATATATACATCTACCTCATATTCTCAATAGGTAACTCATACTCTATTACTCATATATACAATATTCAACATTGAGAAGATATTTACAAGTTTGGAAATATGTGCACCTTTATATATATATATATATATAAATATTTGTAAGTTAAAAGTTGTTATATACTAATGATCTTTGCTAAGAAGTAGAAGATCATTTCGTCGTTCATAACAGAATGAAAATATTATTACATTACATATCATATTATAATGCTCCATGAGTGATCATACATCTTACTACATTATATAAA
Organism: Chamaecrista fasciculata; assembly: GCA_003254925.1. Classification (NCBI taxonomy): domain Eukaryota; kingdom Viridiplantae; phylum Streptophyta; class Magnoliopsida; order Fabales; family Fabaceae; genus Chamaecrista; species Chamaecrista fasciculata. The sequence goes on from QANZ01023776.1 coordinate 8,778, forward strand.
ATTGAGTTAATTTATACAATAAAAAAATACCATATTTGAAGAACTTATTGTGATATTAAGTTAGAGGAAAAAATATATATTAGTAAACTACAATTCTAATTTCAATTAATTATTATTTATAAAAATTCTTTTGTACTATAATGGTAATATTTATTTTGTTATTAGTAAATTATGAGAATAACTATATACTTTATTTGTTAGTATATTAGTAACAAAATTGACAATAATTATTTTCAAACCCCCCAATTACTGTTTTTTATTGGTTTGGCTTGGTTTTGATCAATGAAATCAATCAACGATTCAGTTTGAAAAATCCTTTCAAACCACTCAAATCACCCGACAAACACCCCTATTCAAAATTGTTCAATCATTTTTTGGTATTTTAATTTTATATTTTTGACATGAAATTTATTTTCTATTTTTAAAATAATTAGAGAAAATATCATCCGAGTCTATTTTTTATTATTATTTTATGTTTTAAAATGAAAATCAGTTTTTTTTAGTGGAAATCAACAAGTCCATATAGTTCCCTAAAAGAATAAGCGAATGAGGCAAAACTGCACTAGTCTTCGGGTCTGTTTGTTTCAGATCAAAATTTGCTCATAAGTTGATTATTCCTAAAAAGTTGAAAAATCTTGTTTGTTTAAGATTATTCAATAATCTACAATAATCTCAAATTTCAAATCACTTAATTATTTTTATACCCCCTGTAAACATATCTATAATTACCTATACTTCAATATATATTCAAATATACACAAAGGGCATAATTTGTCATTTTATATCACCCCTCATTTATTACACCTACAACAACATCTCTTCATCACATCATTTTTCGCCAATTCTTTAACATTTTTTTTCTAAATTATTATAATTAACTTTTTACTTTTAATTATTTTTAATATTTAATCAAATAATAATAATAATTTAATTTTTATTAAAATATTAATTAATATTATATTTTTATTATTAAAAATAATTTCTATCCCTCTTATTTAAAAAATTAACTATATAAATTCAAAAAATAAATTCAACCAACATATTTAAAATTGTGATTTTGAATAACGATTCATCACTATTTTGGAACAACTCGGTATGTTTTCAACTTTTTTTCTATTAGAGATTAATGCGTTAACTCGGTAAAAATTGGATGACCTAAAAGTCAATTTTTTTGTCTAAAATTTATTTTGACGAAATCAAATAATTATAATCGTAATATAGATAGAGAAGCAGATGGACAATGACTATTATTTTAACCCACAGACCAAATGGTTCACGATTTTAATATCGTATGAACTAACCAACCTGTATTTTTTTTAGCAGTTGATTCGTTCAATGAATACAAAATGAAGGACCAAAAAGTAAATGTCATCATAAGAAATTAGTTGGGAAATATTTGATAATTGTAATTATAGTATGTATATTTATCAAGTGAAATGAGCTATCCAAATAATTTAGAAAAAGCTCCAAATTGGAGCTTCTAAGAAATCCAGATTATTAAAATTCCCAATGCAAAAATTCTCATCATTATTAATCTAATCCAAACAACTCAAGTTATACACAAATGCAAAAAGTCAAAAGTAAAATTCTCTTCCATTTTTACCCCTATATAAGTTATCAATTTTCATACAATTCTATCTACCACCCACAATCATTACCTACCCATTTAAATAATTTTACAACTAAAAATTTACAAATCTAATCCAAACACCCTTCTCAATATAATCTGATTTTTCATAATCTACTCATAAACTGATTATAAGCTGATCAAAATCTAATCCAAATAGACCATTCATCTCCATGTTACATATGTCCCCGTCTTATGTAAACAAGTATTATAAATAAATAGTTTTTTATTTTTTTTTTCATTTTTAAATATAATATAACAATATTTTATTAGGAGGTTTCAACTTTCACATGGAGTAAACTACCAAATTGGTCCCTGGATTATTAGTTCGCTGACAGATTGGTCCCCGAATTATGGAAATTGACAAATAGGTCCCCAAATTTTACTAACGTTAGCCAAATTGGTCCTTCCGTTAAGTTGCCGCTAGCCAAGTCGATGACGTGTCTGTTAACTGCTGATGTGGCACGTTAAGTGCCACATCAGTAGTTGAAAAACTGAAAAAAAAAATTGCCAAATGTGCTTCATTTGCCACATAAGCATTAATAATTAAAAAAAAACAATTCCTTCAAAAATCAAATTGGTCCTGAGTCATAATTTTTTCAAAAAAAAAAAATTAATTTTTACTCACCCATTCTTATCCTATTATTTTCAATTCCGCCTCTTTTTCATCATCTTCATTCATTTTAGTCCCAAATCCTAAAAATAAAATTGTAAAGTGCCCCAAAACTCTTCCAAACATTTCAATTTAGTCCTTAAAAGTATTAAAAACCCTAAACCCTAAAATCCTAAAACCCAAAACCCCAAAACCCAAAACCCTAAAACCCTAAAACCCTAAAATCCTAAACCCTAAACCCTAAACTCTAAATCCTAAACCCCTAAAAAAAACTACTCTCTTGCAATTTGGTCCCTAAATCCTACTTTCCTCTTCATCATCTTCATCTTTCATCATCTTCATCTTCTCATCCACTCCAAACCCCAAACCACAAAACCCTAAAACTACACAACCAAAAATCACCAAAGAATACACAAATTTCATCAATTCATCAATTCTTGATTAAAAAAAAACTAGTTCATCATCAGTTCATATCATCATCATCATCATCATTCATCAGTTCATCATCCAAAAATTAAAAAATAATCCTAAAAATTAAAAAAAAATCGGTTCATCATCAGTTCATATCATCATCATCATCATCATCATCATTCATTTGCCGGAAGCGAGGGTAAATGCGACAAACATCAGTTCATATCATCGCAAATTCGACGAACATCATCTCGTTCCAGATCTGGGGTAAATGCGACCAGATCTGGGGACCAAAATCTGACTCCTGAATCCGACGTAGCACCTCATTGTAGACCTCCAATTTCTTCCTGTGCTGGCGAGGATGAGCTTGTGACGACTGTACAGGTAGAAGAATCGAAAGCCGAGAGATTCAACGGAGAGTGATGGCACATGGTTTTTGGGGGATTCAGTTGAGATCACACAAGAATCGGAAGCCGAGTGATGGCCTGTGGTTCGCGAAGCTTCCGGTGGAGGAGAGAACCATACGGCGGAGGAGTGATGACTCTGATTGATTCGAATTCCTCCGGCGAGAACCGTACGACGGAGGTTTCGGATGGTGCGGTGGTGGGAGATTTTATCCCGCTGGAGAAGGTGAGAGTAGTGAAGTTAGGGTTGGGGACAATGAAGATTCTGGAATTATGATTATGACTAGTGAAGATAGTGAAGGTAGTGATGTTTGGGATGTTTGGAAGATGAAGTTTTGTTGCTGTTGATCCAAGCTTGGATTTTGGGAAGATGAAGGAGATGAAATCGTGAGGATGATGAAGCAATTAGGGTGTGTTTGGTATTGAGGGCGTGAGGATGATGGAGCAAAAAGGGTGTGTTTGGTATTCTGGGTGTGTTTTTTTTTTCTTTAGGATGATGATTGAGGTCGATGAAGATGAAGAAATTAGGGTGTGTTTGGTGTTTGATTAGGGGGAAATCAGTTTTTTTTAAGAAAATAAGTTTAAGGGTTTAGGGATTTAGGGTTTTAGGATTTATGGTTTAGGATTTTAGGGTTTAGGGTTTGGGGTTTAAGTTTTAGAGTTTAGGGTTTTAGGGTTTAGGGTTTAGGGTTTGGGTTTAAGTTTTATGATTTTGGGTTTTAGGGTTTTTAATACTTTTATGGACTAAATTGGAATGTTTGGAAAAATTTTGGGACACTTTACAATTTTAATTTGAGGATTTGGGGCTAAAATGAATGAAGATGATGAAAAAGATGGGGAATTGAAAATAATGAGATAAGAATGGGCGAGTAAAAATAAATTTTTTTTTTCTAAAAAATATATGACTCAGGGACCAATTTGATTTTTGAAGGAAATGTTTTTTTTTTAAATTATTAATGCTTATGTGGCAAATCAATCATATGTGGCTTTTTTTTTTCCAGTTTTCCATCTGCTGACGTGGCACTTAACGTGCCACGTCAGCAGATAACGGACACGTAAGCAGCTTCACAAACGGCAAGTTCACAGAAGGACCAATTTGGCTAATGTTAGTAAAATTCGGGGACCTATTTGTCAATTTCCATAATTCAGGAACCAATCTGTCAACGAGCCAATAATCCAGGGACCAATTTGGTATTTTACTCCTTTCACATGTCTTAGAGTGTATATAAATATTATTTTTATTATATTTTAAACCATAAAAATACTTAATCATTTAATATTTATTTGGATGTGTGGATAGCAATATCCAGGTTTGTTTATGTCTTCTTATTAGTGGATGGAGCAGTATCATTGAAAAGTGCAAAAGAATCTATAGTTGCTTCTATGGAAGCAGAACTTGTTGCTTGCTATGAGGCAACAAATTATGCAATATGGCTGCGGAACTTTATTTCAGGACTTGGGGTTGTCGACACCACTACCAAGCCGTTGAAAATTTTGTGACAATACTGTAGTAGTATTTTTCTCTAAGAATGACAAATATTCTGATTGCACAAAGCATATTGAATTAAAGTTCTTTGTCGTTAAAGAAGAAGTCAAGAAACAAAGAGTGTCTATTGAAAACTGAAGAATCGTTGAGAATATTATATATATTATAATATTAGTGTGTCAAATAAAAGTCCCTCATTGTCTAGTTTTGTTGGAGATTGTGCCCTAGGGCCAATCATTTTATTTGATA
>QANZ01023777.1:0-14164 GCA_003254925.1 Chamaecrista fasciculata
GACATTCAAACCCCTCAGGTTGTGTCGCACACATCCTAGGGCAGCTTTTTATGCCGTTTTGACATCTATTTGCCATATCTCATAGGCAAGCAGGATCCTAATGGTCTTGGCCATTGCAATAGGGGAAAAGGAAAACCCTTTGCAACTAGCCTAGCCTTGAAGACGTTGACGTTGCCATCTAAGCCTTCATGGCTTCAACCCATTTCTCGGAGTTGAGGTGAAAGTTTCTTGATAGGTGGTAGGCTCACCACGCTCTATGAGCAACACATCCCTGTTTTCAGTCACCAAAGATCCACATCTTTGTGGTTGAAAACGTGTTCTATCAAAACTTCGTTGTCCTTGTGTTATTAGAGGAGCTACCACAACACCTTGTGGTTCTTCTCTAGTTTCCGTCTGTGCCTCTGAAGTTCTTTGTGAATCTTGAACTCCTTCAAGATCTACCTTACTCCCACTGTTTCTTTTGGAAACAAGATCCTTCTCTAAGAAGATCAACTTCTGACTACAAACTCTTTGTTGTCAGATGGGCAGTAAACATAGTATCCCCTCGTTTCCTTGGGGTACCCTACAAGCACCTTTTGGGAGATAGTTTATCGTTTGTTTAACGTGAACTTTACACCCAAATTTTGAGATAAGACACTATGGGACTCCTCCCATCCATATCTCATATGGTGTCTTCTCAATTGCCTCAGACAGAACACGGTTAAGTGTGAACACGTTGGCTTCTAAAGGATCGCGGAAGATCGGTTTGACTCATCTTAGATCGAACCATATCAAATAGAGTTCGATTCCTCCTCTCAGAAACACCATCCCCATGGGGTTTCAGAAGGGGTAAGTCGTGGGACCATCTCACAGCTTCTAAGATGATCAACAAATTCTTGACTCAAATCCTCGTCTTCTCGATCGTATCGAAAAACTTTGATTTTCTTGTCAAGTCAGTTCTCTACTTCACTTAGAAATCTCCATTTCAAAAGACTCAGACTTATGCTTTAATAGGTAGCCCAAGTCAAACCTATTGAAGCTGTTAGTAAGAGTAACCTCCTTTAGCTTGGGTACTCATGGGTCCACATACATCACCATGTATGATCCCCAATAAGTTTGATGCCCTCTCACTGTGGCCAGTGAAAAGTGCCTTTGTCATTTTCCAAGTAAGCGAGATTCGCAAGCATCATATGATTCAAAATCAAATGAGCTTAGAAGTCCATCTCTATGGCGCTCCTCTAGGCGTTTCTCGTTTATATGGCCTAAACGACAATGCCAAAGGTATGTAGGATTAGATTCTCTAATCTTAATCCTTTTGTATCATTGTTATAGATATTGTTATCGTGTTAACGTTCAAATTTCAAGATGCAATGTTTATCTCGCAAATCATATAAGCAAATAAACACCATCTTTATAAGTTGAACATCATTCTTCTCAGTTAACACATGCATAACCTTCCTTATCAAATAAGAAAGAGAAGCATTGTTTAAACTTCAAAGAAGGTACATGATAACAATAGGTTAAGCCTAGAGGGCAAAACAAGCTCGCATGTTCCTATAGCAGCAGTAGTAGCAACCCTTGCTCTATTGCCCACTCGTAGGTCCATCTCGCTTCTGTTCAGCTTTCTACTGTCTCTAAGACCCTTCACATCAAATGTGAAAATCACATGCTGTATCTAATACACAAGCGGTTATAGTAGACAAGTGAACGTCTATAACGAAGATACCTGAAGTAGAGATCTTATCTCCTTTTATTCTTTTGATCTTCCAAATACAATTTGCAATTTCTCAAAAGGCAAATTGCATCCTTTTAAAGACCTTGTCTTCTTGGCAGGTAGTGGGTTAGGCTCAGCCGCTGGCTTGGTCTCACCAAACTCGGCGTCCCCTTTCCTCTTTCCTTTGCCCTTCCCTTTCCCCTGATTCTGGAATATTTCCATTAGATGTGTGACCATCTCTATAGCCGACAATATTCCCTTGTTCAACTCTTGAACTATTGTGGCTAGCATCAAGGCAAGTGACGTCCAAAGAGACATTGAAGTGCTTCTCCAAGCAATTCACTATGCTCTTGGAGCGTCCTTGGCATGCTCTTCAGGGGAGGGATCTCTAGGACATAAAATTTCCTTTGTTGGGTGAGAACAAATCTCTAATTACAAAACCAATCTAGGAAGTCAGCAGCTTCCTTCGTTGGGTGAGAACACTTCTCAATTACGATACCAGTTAAGGAATTTTGTCCTAGACAACTTGTCCTTCTCAAGGACAGATCGCAGTGATAGTGATGAACTATAATTTGTTGCCATTGATTCTACTATTAAGATATGAAAAGTTTATTTAGCAGAAATATATTTCCACATTTTATAAAACCCAGTGAAATTTATTATTGGTGGCTAAGATCCATATTTCACTAAAGTTTACCGTCGCGGAGGCGATCATGCACCCTTTGGTTATTTAGGTAGGTAACTCCTTACCAATCACATCTCATGTGACTCTTAGATCCTTATGGGACTGTATCATCTCATGATACTTATGGCATGTTTATCCCATCTAATGCCTTGAGGTCCAAAACCGTTTTGATAACCCCATTAAGTCACTCGGTAAAACATGTGAATGGCTAAGTTCAAGACAATGAGGCCCAAAGGCCAACCCCCATATCATCAAGGCCCAACTGCAATACGTGTCGCGGAGGCGATCACCGTATTCAAAGAACCAAGATTTCAACGGGCATCGTGTTGAAAATCCCATTCACCCGTGCTTCCTCAAGGTCAAGGCAGATACGTGTCGCGGAGGCGATCACCGCTCCACGATGAACAAGATTTTGGCAGGGCGTTTTAGCGATGGCATTAATTACTTAAATTTTCTAAAAGGGTTTGATTTTATTTATAAAATTGTTCCGATTTATAGTTTAATTTTAAAACTCCTTTTAAAATTAAACGAGTCATGCCACATGTTTATTACCCCATGTATCTCATACATATAAACATGTGCCCGGATTTTGTATCGTATACAAAATCCCACGCTCGTATCGTATACGTGGTTGTAGCGCGATATATATAATTAGCATGTTAAAATTCGCACCCTAAACATACATCTAGCGCATCACATACAACTAAATGTAAAAACATACACCGTGTTTAGATATGGCCCATCTACCCTAGAGTTCTCCCAAGCCAATGAGAGAACCTTTCTAAAAGGAAAAATAAAATTACACGTGAATAAACCCCAGTTACATTGAGGTATAAACAGAAATTAAATTTTACACCAGAGTAGAGGGAGACGACACGCAGGCCGTATTTACCGAAATAAACCTCCTAGAGCCATATCCAACACCACACAATTCAAATATGAACAATTCATATAATTATGTCAAACACGGTAACCAACACAAATATTAAAACTCCTTTTAAAATTGTGTTCAATTTAGGGTCTGTGCAATTTTAACATGCCTTTTCTTGAGATTAGGCCTTTTATCAATAATTATAAATACCATGAATCTCCATTCAAGAATTTATAATTATTGACCCCCAAAAATTGTAAAATTCATAATTTTAACAAATTTTCAGCCACCTTTATAATTATTATAATTAAAACACTTTTAACTATAATTATAAAGGAATTTCGATTTTGGCCTAAAACATCAAGAAAAATTTTCCAGTCGATCCAATCGACTTATATGTATCTCATACATATAATTTGCACCTTTTTCTGTAGATTGAATTTTTAAGAAAAAGTTCGGTGGATTTTTGTAAAACCAAAAACGTGATTGAAAGCGGTAAACACACATATCATACATCACATGTACACATAAACAGTTTTAAATCCTAGAACTAGCGTGGCTCTGATACCACTGTTGGGAATTGTAGGCGCCTAACGCAGCGGAAGCAAAAATAAAATTAAAATAAAACACGCTAGGTCCTAAAATTCCCGAACGGATCCGCTAGTAGAATTTAAAACTTTTATAGATAGTGGTATACCTCACGAGTTTCAATCCTCTGGTTGTACAAGGCGTGTCCAAGGAGCCCACTCCCAGCGTTCTCCCTCTGCCAGTAATCCACACGAACAGTTTCTTCGGGCACCAAGGTGCTAGCCTTCAGTTCTTTTCTCCAAAAGAACTAGGGACCAATCTACAGTGTGTTTGAACTCAAGAACTCCTTCTTGATTCAAACTCCAAAAGGTGGCGCATGAGAATTCCCCACAAGAACTCTTCTTGTTTTTCCTTCTCTCACAAACCCTAATTTGGCAACCACAAATCGAATTGCCTAACTCTTAGGCCAACTCGATTTTCCCCTCTCAACTCTTGAGAACCAAATTTTTCCTCACTTGGAAGCTAGGGTTTTTGAAGGAGGCGAATTTTCTATCTCTCTCAACTAGGAGGATGAAAATTGCACAAATGAATTCTCTCATGGTGGCTTGACCTAGGCGCCTAGCCCTAGGGTTTTTATAATTATTTTTAGAGCATTATTATAATTCTAAATTATAATAATAATGGCTTTCATGAATTGAATTTTAAATTATAATATTACCATAATATTAAATTTAAATTCAAATCATAATCTTAGAGAATCAAAATGAGAGATCAAATCTCCCATGGGACCCACCTAAGATGCGCCATATGCCTCTAAAATTTCTTTGGAATTTTATAAATCAAAAACCTTCCTTAACTCTTAAGAAAGCATGACTCACCAAAGATCCTCTTTTGAATTCAAATCTTTTGATATCTCTATCAAATCTTTTGAATTCAAATTATTATTTAAATTAATAAAACAATTTTATTAACCTAAATATCATAAAAGAGGCGCCACCCTCATGCCAATATTAGGGAATTTTATAATTCAATAATTTCCTAACTTTTAGGAACCTTATCTGAATTATTTTTCCTTAATATTTTAATTGTAAATAATTAATCCAAATTAATTATTTAACAATTATTATATTTAAATTTGTCTCACAAATTTAAATACTTCACAACTGTAGATCAATTAAGACAAGACATAATGTCCCAGACATTTCCTCTTTGTCTTAAATCGTGCCACCGGAGTGACCCACGAATTAACCCTAATTCGTGTCCCTTTTAAACGGTGTCCTGTTCCTGCTCGTGTGTGACCCAGCAGGCCCCACGTGAAGTTGGCAGTAGGTCATCTCCATGACCTACAAGTCGTGAGCGGACTCTAGCAAGCCATCACGACTACCCAAAACACGTGAGTTATCGGTTTTTACCAAAACCGACTTAACCTTAGTACCTCCATGGCACCGACCCTATTGTTCTGCGATATCTTGGTCATGGACCAGGCACGGGAAAGTCACCCATGATCCAAACCTTTACTTTCTCGATCTCCTTGAGTAAGTCCCAATATCTAGCATGGCCATGCATTTCCTGGACAGACTCATCGAGGGGCCCAGTAAGATATCTCCCAATTTAATGGGGAACAAAATCCCAATTTTGGTCAGTCCACATTCCTCAGCACGGCAATCAACCAAACCCGTACTTAGCCCTTATGACTACCCTGTTACGGGCAGCGTTAGACTAAGCCAAAGTCTGACAACTGCAACGCCGGAATAATGATGACCTCAGGTCTAAGGCGTCGTGACAGGTGTACAAGAGAGGCAAGCTGATGACTAAACCCATGCAGGACTCTCCGGGTCAGTCCAGCAACTCGTAACCACCTTACGTAATTGCACCATGACTCTCGTCCCAGCATCTAGTGCGTGCATCTCATGCACCGAGGTCATGCTGGTCTTAGTTCAGTTCAAGCTCCCACTTGAATGAGCGACCAGGGACAGTTTAGATTAATTATCTCATAATTAATCACGGATTGTTATCATAGTAAACATGCTAATAATATGATAACCATTAATTTATCTCCATAAATTAATTGATATGTTCACAACATATCTATAAAATGATTGGCCCTAGGGCACAATCTCCAACAGTATGATCCCCAACAAGTCAGATGCCCTCTCACTGTGGCCAGTAAAGGGCGCCTTTGTCATCTTACCAAGTAGACACGATTCGCAAGCATCATATGATTCAAAATCAAATGAGCTTAGAAGTCCATCTCTATGGAGCTTCTCCAGGCGTTTCTCGTTTATATGGCCTAAACGACAATGCCAAAGGTATGTAGGATTAGATTCGCTAATCTTAATCCTTTTCGTATCGATGTTATAGATTTCGTTATTATGTCTTTGTTCCAATTTTAAGATATAGTGGTTATCATGCAGAACTCCATAAGCATATAACACATCATCCTTATAAATTGAACATCTACTATATCCATTCATGCAAACAAATCCTTCCTTATCCAAATAAGAAAGTGATATAATGTTAGAACTCAGAGATGGTACATAATAACAATTGTTCAAAAACAAAACAAGCCCAGTGGGCAAAACTAGCTCGTATGTTCCTACAGCAACAGCAGCAACTCTTGCTCCATTGCCTACACGTAGGTCCACCTCGCCTCTGCTCAGCTTTCTACTTCTTCTCAACCCCTGCACATTAGTACATATGTGAGAACCACAAGCAGTATCCAATACCCAAGTGGTAGGAGTAGACAAGTGAACGCCTATAACAAAGATACCTGAAGTAGAGGCTTCGCTCTTCTTCTTCTTCAGATCTTCCATGTACAGCTTACAGTTTCTCTTCCAGTGTCCAGGCTTCTGGCAGAAGAAACAAATTGTATCCTTAGTGGGCTTTGCCTTCTTGGCAGGCGGTGGGTTAGGCTTAGTCGCAGGCTTGGTCCCACCAACCTCGGCGTCTCCTTTCCTCTTTCCTTTGCCCTTACCCTTTCCCTTGTTCTGAACTAATAAGACAGTGCTAGGCGCCTTCTTTATAGATGCCTCAGCAGTCTTTAGAATCCCATGCAGTTCAGAGACGGTCTTCTCCATGCCATTCATATTAAAGTTTAAGACGAACTGGTCATAACTTCTAGGTAGCGAATTAAGGATCAAATTCGTCGCTAGCTCTAGTACAATGGGAAAACCCAGCCTAGCAAGGTGATCTATGTACCCCTTCATCTTTAAGATGTGGGCACTTACAGATCCACCTTCTGCCATCTTGCAAGAGTAAAGAGCCTTTGCAGTCTCAAACCTTTCTTGCCTTGCCTGTACTTGGAACATTTCCCTGAGATGCGTTATCATCTCATATGCCCCTTTGTTCTCCAAGTTCTTTTGGATCTCGGGAACCATGGTTACCAGCATAAGACAGGCAACGTCCACAGAGTCACTTTGATGCTTCTCGTAAGCAACTCTCTGTGCTCTTGGAGCGTTTGCAGCAGGCTGTTCAGGGATGGGGTTTTTCTAGGACATAGAGCTTTCTCTCCTGGGTGAGAACAATTCTCAGATTTCGGTACCAGTCGAGAAAGTTAGTCCCAGTCAACTTGTCCTTCTCAAGGACAGATCGCAGTGATAGTGTTTGAATGTTTGTTGCCATTTGATTCTACAATTCAGATATGAAAAGTTTAATTAGCAAGAAAAATAAAATATATCCACCATTTTATAAAACCCAGTAAAATTTATTATTAGTGGCTAAGACCCATATTTCACCAAAGATTACCGTCGCGTAGGCGATCATGCACCCTTTGGTTGTTTAGGTAGGTAACTCCTTACCAATCACATCTCTATGTGACTCTTAGATCCTTATGGGACTGTATCATCACATGATACTTATTATGGCATGTTTATCCCATCTAATGCCTTGAGGGTCCAAAACCGTTTTGATAACCCCATCTAGTCACACGGTAAAACATGTGAATGGCTAGGTTCAAAACAACGAGGCCGAAGCCCAACCCCATATCATCAAGGCCCAACTGCAATACGTGTCGCGTAGGCGATCACCGTATTCAAAGAACCAAGATTTCAATGGGCGTCACGTTGAAACTCCCATTCACCCGTGTCTCCTCAATGTCAAGGCAGATACGTGTCGCGTAGGCGATCACCGCTCCACGATGAACAAGATTTCGACAGGGCGTTTTAACGACGGCATTAAAACTTAAGATTTTCTAAAAGGGTTTGATTTTTTTTAAAATGTTCCGTTTTATAGTTTAATTTTTAAAACTCCTTTTAAAATTAAACGAGTCATACCACATGTTTATTACCCCATGTATCTCATACATATAAACATGTGCCTGGATTTTGTATCGTATACAAAATCCCACGCTCGTATTGAATACGTGGTTGTAGCGCAATATATAAGGTAGCATGTTAAAATTTAACACCCTAAACATACATCTAGTGCATCACATACAAACTAAATGTAAAAAAACATACACCGTATTTAGATATGACCCATCTACCCTATAATTCTCCCAAGCCAATGAGTGAATTTTTCTAAAAAGAAAAATAAAATTACAAGAGAATAAACCCCAGTTACATTGAGGCATAAACTGAAAGTAAAATTACACAAGAGTAGAGGGAGACGACACGCAGGCCGTATTTACCAAAATAAACCTCCTAGAGCCATATCCAACACCACACAATTCAAATATGAACAATTCATACAATTATGTCAAACACGGGAAACAACACATATTAAAAACCATTTTTAAAATTGGGTTCACTTTAGGGTCTGTGCAATTTTTAACATGCCTTTCTTGAAATTAGGCCTTTTATCAATAATTATAAAATTCAAGAATCACATTCAAGAATTTAAATTATTGACCCAAAAATTTTAAAATTCACAATTTTAATAAATTTTCAGCCACCTCTATAATATTATAATTAAAACACTTTTAATTATAATTATGAAGGATTTTTCGATTTTGGCCTTAAAACTCAAGAAAATTTTCAATCGATCCCATCGATTCCATATGTATCATATACATATAATTTGCACCTTATATTGTAAATTGAGTTTTTCTGAAAAACATTTGGTGGATTTTTCGTAAAACCAAAATTGTGATTGAAAGCGGTAAACACACATACCATACATCATATGTACACATAAACAGTTTTAAATCCAAGGACTAGCGTGGCTCTGATACCATTGTTGGGAATTCTAGGCGCCTAACGCAGCGGAAGCAAATATAAAACTCAAAAATAAACGCGCCAAGTCCTAAAATTCCCGAACAGATCTGCTAGCTGAATTTAAAACCTGTTAAGATAGTGGTATACCTCACGAGTTCCAATCGGTTGGTTGTACAAGGCGCGTGCTAGGAGTCCACTCACAGCGTTCTCCCTCTGCCGGTGATCCACACGAACAGTTTTCCGGGCACCAAGGTGCTAGCCTTCCGTTCTTTTCTCCAAAAGAACCAGGGACTCGTTCTATAGTGTTTGAATTCAAGAACTCCTTCTTGAATCCAAGGACAAGGTGGTGCCAAGAAGAAAACCCCACAATAACTCTTTCTTGTTTTTCCTTCTCTCACAAAAACCCTAGTTTTAATGGTGGAATTCGAATTTTCCCAACACCTTGGGCAAAATCGATTTTTCCTCTCTCTAGGACTAAAGTGCGATTTTTCTCTCTCTCTACAAGGAGGAAGACAAAATCACAAAGTGAGCTAGGGTTAGGAGGCAAGTCGACTTGCTCCCTATTTATAAACACAATTTTTGGTGATTTTAATATTCCTAAAATCATGACATTACAATAATATCATAATTTTAGGACTTGAATTTCTAATTAAAATATTACCTTAATATTTCAATTTAAATTCAAAATGCAATCTCTGGGAATCAAATGGAAGATCAAATCTTCCCATGGGACCCACAGAGCAATGCGCCATGTCCTCCTCTTTTTATCTTGGAATTTTTTAAATCAAAAACATTCCTAACAATTAGGAAGTCAAGATTTTCCAAAGATTCTGAGTTGAGATCTCACCAAATATATTTGATTCAAATCTTTTGATATCTCCATCAAATCTTTTGAATTCAAACTCATGATTTAAATTAATAAAACAATTTTATTAATCTAAATACCACATATGAGGCGCCACCCTCAAATAATATTGGGGAATTTTATAAATCAATAATTTCCTAACTTTTAGGAATCTTATCTGATTTATTTTCCCTAATATTTTAAATAATTAATCCCTATTAATTATTTAACAATTATTATATTTAAACTTGTCCCACAAATTTAAATATTTCACAACTGTAGATTATTTAAGACAAGACTTAATGTCCCAGACATTTTGCTGTCTCTTAAATTGTGCCACCGGAGTGACCCACGAATTAAGCCTAATTCTTGTCCCTTTAAGCGGTGTCCTGATCCTGCTCATGTGTGACCCAGCAGGCCTCACGTGAAGTTGGCAGCAAGCCATCTCTATGACTTACAAGTCGTGAGCGGACTCTAGCAAGCCATCACGACTACCCAAAACACGTGAGTTATCGTTTTTACCAAAACTGACTTAACCTTAGTACCACCTTGTCATGGACCCTATTGTCCTACGATATCTTGGTTATGGATTAGGCACAGGAAAGTCATCCATAATCCAAACCTCAACTTTCTCGATTTCCTGAGTAAGTCCCAATTTCCTGAGTGGCCACTCCTTTCCTTGGACAGACTCATCGAGGACGCCAGTTAGATATCTCTCATCTAATGAGGGACAAAATCCCATCTTGGTCAATCCACATTCCTCAGCACGACAATCAACCAAACCCGTACTTAGCCCTTATGGCTACCCTGCTACGGGCAACGTTAGACTAAGCCAAAGTCTGACAACTGCAACGCCGGAATAATGATGACCTCAGGTCTAAGGCGTCGTGACAGGCGTACTGGAGAGGCAAGCTGATGACTAAACCCATGAGGGACTCTCCGGGTCAGTCCAGCAACTTGTAACCCTTTACATAGTTGCACCATGACTCTCGTTCCAGCATCTAGTGCGTGCATCTCTATGCACCGAGGTCATGCTGGTCTTAGTTCATTTTCGCTCCCACGAAAACAATCGACCAGGGACAGATTTAGATTAATTATCTCATAATTAATCACTGACTCTATCATAGTAAACATGCTAATTATGATAACAAAATAATTTATCTCTATAAATTAAATCAAATGTTCATAACATTTCACATAAAATGACGTGCCATGAGTAGACTGCCTCTGACCCTAGAGGTGGGGAGTTACTCGTTCTCGCGGGATAGGCCTTTTGCAGGACCTTCGATCTCACTCACCAGTAACGAGGGCGCCAGCCATGGTTTTTTATGATTAAACGTATTTCAGATTTGCGAAATGGTTTAGAACAATTACAGAGACTTGAAATTTGTGGAATTTCTATTGGATGTGCAATTATGTGATGTATATGATCATACGAAATATGATTGAACTGTGAGATTTGACTTTATGATGACTTAGATTATGATAAAAGGGATGATGATGATATTTGATTCGATTATATGCCTTTGAGCAGTAAATATCTTATATAAATGCATTATTATTTTGAAACTAGTGGGGATACCTTGCCCTCCACACTAGAATAGATTGGATTACTCACTGAGTCTCTTGACTCACCCCGTTATTATTCACCATTTTCAGTTCCAGGTTTGTAGGAGTCATCTTCTAGTGCCATCAAGATTGAGCAACCTTCTTGGAGTCCCACATATTGTTCGTGTGGGTATATTAACTTTTCATTTAACGTTGATTCAGTTGTATTTACTATTTGACTCTAGTGTAGCTCCGTTAGATGTACAGTCAGGGAAGTGTTTATGTTTTGTTTTGGGTTGAACTGTCATGGGAGCAGAGCTCTCTTTGTATCTGTTTGATTATTGAGGAGAGTGAGACTCTTACTGGAATTTTGTTGTTAATTTTATTTTTTTTATATATACGGAAGGTTGAGATTATGAGTAATGAATCATTATCGGAGTAAAATTTGTAAATTTATGACATAGGTGCATGTGTCAGGCTTACGGGCCATAGGGTTCTTCCTTGCGGTTCGTGCCGGTCATGGATTCTGTTAAGGGGTCGTGACACCTTATTTCGTTAATATCGTTCTATTTTTCCTTTATTATAATTAAATTGAATAATTATCTATCATAACTTATATATATTATTATATGTATCTATGTAATAATATAAGGATTCTTCCAATGATTTTAATTCTATCCCTTATTTTATTTTATTCAATTTTGATCCACCAAATTTCTAAAATGCTAAACTAAATGTCTCTAAACTCTTTTGCACCTTCTTTTTATGTTACAAAAAATCAGATCAAATATAACATTGATCGTATGACAAATTTACTTTTTTAAATTAACATCTTTTCAAAAAAAGATATTAAAATCTCATATATTTAATAAAAAAATTAGATGAGGTGATATTTTTTTTTTTCGTGTAACATATTTTCTGATAACCAAAATTAATTTATAATTAATACAAATATATAGAAATAAAAGGCAAAACACCCTTTCATNCCAAATTCTCAAAATAAAATTGTAAAGTGTCCCAAAACACTTCCAAACATTTCAATTTAGTCCTTAAAAGTATTTAAAACCCTAAAATTCTAAACTCTAAAACCCTAACCCCTAAACCCCTAAAAAAACCACTCTCTTGCAATTTGATCCCTAGGTCCTCAAATTTATTAAATCAGAATTAAAAAAAAAATTGGTCCCTAAATCCTAATTTCATTATCATCTTCATCTTCTTCTTCATCATCGTCATCATCATCTTCTTCACCTTCATCATCTTCATCATCTTTGTAATTTGAACAAACACAAGAGGGCCTATTTGTCCCTAAATCCATTTCAATTTCACTAACACAACACAACATCTAATCTAATCCTTATTTCTTACTTCCTTACCTCACTCACTGACTCATGCCATCCGACGCCGGCGAGACTCCCCGACCGTCGAAGACTCCGGCTCCTCCGCCGGAACAATAGCATCTCCCACGTCCTCGCTGCGACTCCACCAACACCAAGTTCTGTTACTACAACAACTACAACTTCTCCCAGCCTCGCCACTTCTGCAAATCCTGCCGTCGCTACTGGACCCACGGCGGCACCCTCCGTGACATCCCCGCCGGCGGCGGCGGCAGTCGCAAAAACGCCAAACGCTCCCGCACCACCACCGCCGCCTCCGCCGTCACTCCTCCTTCTCCCCATCACGACCACCACCCCCGTCTTCGTCCCCAACCCCTTGCCTCCGCCGTTCACAGATACCCATATTGGATTTGACATGATCAGAATCAAGGCCGCCGGCGGCGAACATGGGAGATGCTCTTGTTCCGGCGAAGGAGCCGGAGTCTTCGACGGTCGGGGAGTCTCGCCGGCGTCGGATGGCATGAGTGAGTGAGTGAGGTAAGGAAGTAAGAAGTAAGGATTAGATTAGATGTTGTGTTGTGTTAGTGAAATTGAAATGGATTTAGGGACAAATAGGCCCTCTTGTGTTTGTTCAAATTACAAAGATGATGAAGATGATGAAGGTGAAGAAGATGATGATAATGATGATGAAGAAGAAGAAGATGAAGATGATAATGAAATTAGGATTTAGGGACCAATTTTTTTTTTAATTCTGATTTAATAAATTTGAGGACCTAGGGACCAAATTGCAAGAGAGTGGTTTTTTTAGGGGTTTAGGGGTTAGGGTTTTAGGGTTTATAATTTTAGAGTTTAGGTTTTAGGGTTTTTAATACTTTTAAGTACTAAATTGAAATGTTTGGAAGTGTTTTGGGACACTTTACAATTTTATTTTGAGAATTTGGGACTAAAATGAATGAAGATGATGAAAAATGTAAATCCAGGGACTGATTTGCTAGTTTACTCAATTTTTATGTTCAAAAATGTAAATCCAGTCATGATGCCAAGGTGGAAAAAAAAATAAGAATGCCCAGTCATGATGCCACGTAATCAAGTCAAACAAAAAAAATGACACATAAGCAAAAAAAAAATTGCCACATGTGCATTGAGTCAAAATTGAGGGTATAATTGAAACGTTGGTTGCACATTGAGGGCATGTCTGAACAAAATAAAACGTTAAGGGCATAACTGAAAATCACTGCAAACGTTAGGGGCATGAAAGGGTGTTTTGCCGAAATAAAAAGTACAATGTGCCACCGTGGTTGACCAAAAAATAAAAAGTACAATGATAACATATTTTTGTTACATTCTAATTCCATTATTTGTTATAATTTATAGATAATAGTCTATATTTAGTAAACTTATAAATCACCTGTGGAATTCCACGGGGTTAAAACAAATGGTCTTTATAAACCCTTTTTTTCACAACAGTACAAATCTAATCTTTATAAACCCTTGTATTTCAAACATAT
>QANZ01023816.1:10943-26927 GCA_003254925.1 Chamaecrista fasciculata
GGACTAAACTGGAATGTTTGGAAGAGTTTTGGGACATTTTACAATTTTATTTTGAGGATTTGGGACTAAACTGGAATGTTTGGGGTTTGGGGTTTTAGGGTTTGGGGTTTGGCTACTCACTCGTCTTCCTCTCCTCTCCTTTGTGCTTCTTTTAACCAGGATTAAATTACAATTTCAAATTTCACATTGGGGGTAAATGTTAATTTTTAAAAAATATAAATTTTACCTGTTTAACAGGTTTCCAATTGAATATTTAGAACCGTTAGATGAGATCTAACGGTTAAAATTAGGCCAAATCAGCCTTTGCATCCCATGTCAAGATTGTATCTTTGCATTATAGACTCACCCTTATAAAATTCCAAAGGAATTTAGAGGGGGATGGCGCCATGCTTAGTGGATATTTGGGGAGATTTGATCTCCCAAATTGATTCCCTAAGATTACGATATGAATTTAAATTTAATATTATGGTAATATTATAATTTGAAATTCAAGTCATAAAGCCATATTATTATAATTAAGAATTATAATAATACTCTAAATATAATTATAAGAAACCCTAGGCTAGGCGCCTAAGGCATGGAGAGTGAGATCATTTGTGATTTTGTCTTCCTCCTTGTAGAGAGAGAAGAAAAATCGCCACCTCCATAGCTAGAGAGAGAAAGTTCGATTTTCCTAAAGAGTTAGTGAGATTTCGAATTATTCTATCTTTAGGGTTTTGAGAGAAGAAGAACAAAAGGAGTTTTGTTGCTGTCTTCTGCTCTGTTGCGCCACCTGGCCTGAATTCAAAGAAGGAGTTCCTGAGTTCAACAACTGTAGATTCGTTCCCTGGTTCCTTTGGAGAAAGGAGCAGAAGGCTAGCACCTTGGTGTTTGACAAACTGTTCGTGTGGATTACCGGTGGAGGAAGGACGTGGAAACGGACTTCTCAGACTCACCAAGTTTAACCATCCGATTGAAAGCTTGAGGTATAACACTTTTCGTATCTGGTTTTAAATTCAACTAGCGGATCTCAGGGTGGGTTTTCCTGGGGAGCGCAAGTTTTTTTTTGTTTTACAGTTGCTTCCGCTGCGTGTTTTCCCCGGGATTTCCCAACAGGGTGTCCGACCAAGTTTTGGCGCCGTTGCCGGGGAACTCTTTCTTGAGTTCCTAAGAAATTGTGATTACTTTTTGAGTCTTTTCTTTTTGTTTTGTTGCATTTTGTCTTAATTTTTTTCGTTTAATTTGCTTTAGTTTAATTTAGTTTTGTTTTCTTGTTTATTTTGTTTTATTTTATTATTTTAGTCATTTTAATTTTCTAGTATATGCCAAGGAGATCTAAAGAGCCTATAGTTCCCCTAGATTTAGAGTTAGAGAAAACCCTTAGATCTATTAAAAAAGGTAGGAAAGAAATAAATATGGAAAACTCAGGCAATAACCATAGGTTAGATGACCAAGAACGCGAAGAAATTCGCCAAGATTGAGGTCTAGACAATGGACGTCCTAGACCGAAAAGATCTATTAGAGATGCATCCCAATCTAATGAACAATATGAAATATAAAGAAACATGTTCCCTCAAATCCAAACGGATTTTGAGATCAAAGGGCCACTTTTCAATGGACTACCTAAGTTTCACGGATTGGCTAGTGAAAATCCCTATACACATTTAAATAATTTGTATCTTCACTACCGAACCATGAAACCCCTAGCACCATGCATAGAGGATGTGATGTGGAAAGTTTTCCATCTTACCCTTTAAGGTAAGGCGCTAGAGTAGTATACTCATTTAGGAACTTATGAACGGACAACTTATCTGTCCTGGGAGAATCTTAGGAGATCTTCTCTTAATAAATACTTTCCTGAAGCTAAAGCATCGGCCGCTAAACAACAAATCTCAACTATAGAACAACGAGATGACGAAACGTTACTCGAATATTTAACTAGATACCAGGACCTTTTAGTAAAGTGTCCTAATCATCAATATATTGAGGAGCAGATAGTGGAATATTTTTGTAGTGGACTCCTAGACGACGAGGCTAATCAAATTGATGCCGCGTCTAATGGATCCATTACTAAGTTGGATGTCGAAACCGCATGGGACTTAATTAAGGAGATCGCCCTCAAGCGAGAAAACCGAAGAAGACGTACCTGTGCAGTCAAGGGAATAGTAGCAATCGATTCAAACCCGATGATGGAGAAGTTGACATCAGACATGGACAGTCTAGCTATAACTGTTGAGGAGATGAACACCAAATTAGTCGCTTCGCCCAAAACGGTAGCGCTGATGACCGCACCCTGTTCCATATGTGATTCACATCAGCATGGAAGTAGGGAATGTTGGGAATCCCGGGCGCAAAACGCAGCGGAAGCAAAATACAAAATTAAATTTTTAAATGCGCCAAGCCCTAAAATTCCCGAACGGATCCGCTAGTAGAATTTAAAACCTGTTAAGATAGTGGTATACCTCACGAGTTCCAATCGGTTTGGTTATACGAGGCGTGTGCTAGGAGTCCACTCGCAGCGTCCTCCCTCCACCGGTGATCCACACGAGCAGTTTGTCGGGCACCAAGGTGCTAGCCTTCTGTTCTTTTCTCCAAAAAAACCAGGGACCAATCTACAGTGTTTTTGAATTCAAGAACTCCTTCTTGAATCAAAAGGCAAAGTGGTGCAAAGGAGAAGAACCCACAGGAACCCCTTCTTGTTTTTCTCTTCTCTTAAAAACCCTAATTTTTGGTGGTGCAAATCGAATTTCCTAACACCTTAGGCAAACTCGATTTTTCCTCCTCTCTAAACTCTATGGAGCCAAAAATTTCTCTCACTTGAATGAGCTAGGGTTTGAAAGTGGCGACTTTCTCTCTTCTCTCTCTAGGGAAGAAAACAAAATTTCACAAAATGAATTGTGTGTCATCAAAGTCGCCTAGCCTCTAGGGTTTTTATTTAAAATTAGAGCATTATTATAATTCCAAAATCATAATATTATGACTTCATGAATTGAATTTCCAATTAAAATATTACCTTAATATTTTAATTCAAATTCATATCGTAATCTTAGGGAATCAAATGGAAGATCAAATCTTCCCTTGGGACCCACCTAAGCTATGCGCATATGCCTCTAATTTTCCCATAATTTTATAAATCAAAAACATTCCTGACAATTAGAAAGTCATGATTTTCCAAAGATTATGAGTTAAGATATCACCCAATATCTTTTAATTCAAATCTTTTGATATCTCCATCAAATCTTTTGAATTCAAACTTATGACTTTAAATAATAAAACAATTTTATTAATCCAAAATCATACAATGAGGCGCCACCCTCAAACCAATATTAGAGAATTTAATAAATCAATAATCTCCTAACTTTTAGGAACCTTATCTGATTTATTTTCCCTAATATTATAATTGTAAATAATTAATCCCCATTAACTATTTAACAATTATTATATTTAAACTTGTCCCACGAATTTAAACATATCACAACTGTAGATTATTTAAGACAAGACTTAATGTCCCAGACATTTTGCTATGTCTTAAACTGTGTCACCGGAGTGACCCACGAATTAACCCTAATTCGTGTCCCTTTATGCGGTGTCTTGATCCTGCTCATGTGTGACCCAGCAGGCCTCACGTGAAGTTGGCAGCAAGCCATCTCTATGACCTACAAGTCGTGAGCGGACTCTAGAAAGCCATCACGACTACCCAAAACACGTGAGTTATCATTTTTACCAAAACCGACTTAACCTTAGTACCTCCTTGTCATACACCCTATTGTCCTACGATATCTTGGTCATGGATTAGGCATAGGAAAGTCATCCATAATCCAAACCTCAACTTTCTCGATCTTCTTGAGCAAGTCCCAATATACTAGTGTGGCCACACATTCCTTGGACAGACTCATCGAGGGCGCTAGTTAGATATCTCCCATTTAATGAGGGACAAAATCCCATTTTGGCCAATCCACATTCCTCAGCACGGCAATCAACCAAACCTGTACCTAGCCCTTATGGCTACCCTACTACGGGTAACGTTAGACTAGGCCAAAGTTTGACAACTACAACGCTGGAATAATGATGACCTCAGGTCTAAGGTGTCGTGACAGGTGTACAGGAGAGGCAAGTTGATGACTAAACCCATGCAGGACTCTCCAGGTCATGTCCAGCAACTCGTAACCCCTTACGTAATTGCACCATGACTCTCGTAAAGCATCTAGTGCATGTATCTTCATACACCGAGGTCATGCTGGTCTTAGTTCATTTCAAGTTCCCACTTGAATGAGCGACCAGGGACAGTTTAGACTAATTATCACATTATTAATCAAGGACTGTTATCATAGTAAACATGCTAATAATATGATAACCATTAATTTATCTCCATAAATTAATCAATATGTTCAAAACATATTTATAAAATGATTGGCCCTAGGGCACAATCTCCAACAGGGAATGCCCCCATCAAACTGAGGAAGTGTCAGCCATGTATCAGCAAAGCCCTAGTCAATTTCCTAGAAGATATGATAATAGATTTAGGACTAGAAACTATTTTCAAAATCAAAATTTTAATAATCCGGCTCTTCAAAGACAAAACTTCTCTTCAACCGAAACTGACACTCAACTCCTCATTAGGAAATTTGAAGAATCCGAAGCTCGAACTTCGAAGAAATTCAATGATTTGGGACATATGATCGATCTTCTTTCTAAAGAGATGGAAATTATGAAGAGCAAGCACGAAGATCTAAAACTCTCAGTCATCCGAATGACCGAGACTGAGCAAAGTTTCCATGCTTTAGTAAACAACATAAGTACCCCAAGCAATTCTAGGGCAGTTCATGCCATTATTACTAGAGAAACCGAGCCCATAGGAAACCCTATTCAAGAGACTATAGTGCAAACTCTAGAAAAACCTAAGGCTGAGGAAATACTTATAGAGATCAAAGGAGAAGGGCACGAAAGGTTTAGAGCCATAATAGAAAAACACCCTAGGTATGCCCAATTCTTCTTTGGTTTATAAGAAAGATACTCCTGCCATAAACCAATTGGAAACTAAGGTAGAAGACCTACCATTTCCAAGCTCCCACATAATCACTAAGGAACAAATAGAGGAAAAGAAGGATAAGGAGATAGAAGACCTAATTGGAAAATTAGAAGTCAACACCCACTTATTAGAATTGGTTAGGAAAGTCCCTAGGTACACCAAGGTACTTAAAAAATTAGTTGCAAAAAAGAAAACATCTCAACAGAAACTTCAACTAAGCCCTACCATTTCATCCCTTTTAGAGCCTAAGTTGCCTACAAAGCGCAAGGACTCTGGTTCATTTACCATTCCTTGTATGATAGGGAGAGCTGTAGTAAATGGGGCATTGTTGGACCTAGGAGCAGCAATCAATGCTATGCCCAAGTCAGTCTATGATTGGTTGAATATGGAAGGACTAAAACAAACAGGGTTGACTCTGTAATTAGCCGACAAAAGTAGTAGACGCCCCTTAGGGATAGTAGAAGATGTCCTAGTCAAGGTGAAATATCTTATCTTTCCTGCTGACTTTTATGTCCTAGATACCGGTAGTGAGAAAGCTACCGATTACACTATAATTTTAGGAAGACCTTTTCCTACTGACAGCTAATGTCAATATTAGCATGAAAGACGGAAAGATCACTATGGACGATGGACATGAAAAGATCACCCTTACGATGTACAATACAGAGCAATCCGATGAATTCTCTGTGTTAGGAACGCAAAGTATTTGTACATCTAGTAGAGATCTAGGAAGCACATCTAAAAACCAACCTAAGGAAGAGGACCTCGAACTTAAAAATCACTTAAACTTAGTACCTCTTGATCCTACCCCGCATATACCTGAAATAGATCTCAAAGATATGAACCTCAGTTCACTCTTCGATGAGGAGGAGGAAGACCTCATAACTTCCAAAGTTAAAAAGAAACCAGAACTAAAACAAAATTTTTCCAAGCGCAAGGCTGTATGACAGCCTGTGCACCACAAAAATAACCAAGCTATAGCTCCATGATATAGTTTTTCTAGTTTTACAGGAAAGGAGATAGGGGTAGAAGACTTTGGTTGCCTACTCTCAGACGATTACAAGCCTAAGACCCTTTCCTCCATGTGCTCGTGCAAAAGCTTAGGCATATGTGCTAAATGCCTAAGCATCAAGGAATGGTTCCATGACGTAGATGCCGTGTGCAGAACTGCAACAGAAGTAATTGACATGGACTTCATAGGCATCAACGAGGTGCTCGATCCCAAGCGTAAAAGAATCACTATTGAAGATATGGATCAGCCCAACAGATCATTCACCGATGATGCAGGGATTACTAAACAAGGTACGATCTCGAATAAAAATGCATTGTATCATATCATTATGCGAGACTACTACCTTATGACTAAATTGCATAAAACACATTGGTTTAGGATAAATAAAAAAATAAGATATCGGCCACGCATAAAACTTAAAAATTTTAAAAATAAGGAAGTGGTGAGAAACCCTATCCGAGCCACACTCTTCAAGGACAAGAACAACAACCGATGTGGACAAAGGATCTCTGCTGTGCGAAGGATAGGCGGATACCTCGTAAAGATCTGCCATGAAACCTTCAGGCCACCCTGAAGAATTTTCGCGATGCCTTCTTCCCACTTACACGCTTTCTGCGTAAGTGTGGGGGAAGAAGATGGTTATCCCAAAACCCTAATTCGTAGTTTAGGACCCTAGAATTTGTATTAGACAAACTCTAGATTTTTCATTCGTTATTTTAGTATCTTAGTTTATTTTTCAGTTAGAGTCTGACAGCCAGAGGATAGAAATAAAAGTTTTAATTTTTGTTTCTGTGCTGCCGATTGAGCCGGTGGCACATTTGGCGACACAACGTCAAATTATTTGGAGAGTTTGATCTCGATTGGACTCTACAAAAATCTGATTTAAATCACGCAGATTTGACGAATATCTTAGATTTTACCCCCATAAATACCCCCCTTAGACCTATAGGCCTCTAACAACTCTCACAATCTCTTCTCTAAACTTCCAAAACTCCTAGAACACTCTCTTGAGAGTTTGAATCCTCTTCTTTTCAAGTTTTCCTCCAAATCCAACGTAAGCCTTTACGGTTTTTCTTTGAATTTACTAAGAACTTCTAGGATAGGTTCTTTTTCTCAAAACTGATTTTAGGACTGATCTTTGCATACAAAAGGGTAATTTGTGGGCCTTGCTGTTCAAAATTTTTGAAACTCGCAAAATTTTTTGCGCCGACTCCTGGGCCGGCGGCACACACTGATGGTACAGCCCCAAATTGAAATTTTGTTTGCGGGATAAGGTTTAGAGGTGATTTGAGATAAGTTTATAG
Organism: Chamaecrista fasciculata; assembly: GCA_003254925.1. Taxonomy (NCBI): domain Eukaryota; kingdom Viridiplantae; phylum Streptophyta; class Magnoliopsida; order Fabales; family Fabaceae; genus Chamaecrista; species Chamaecrista fasciculata. The sequence goes on from QANZ01023816.1 coordinate 18,268, forward strand.
TGTCTAGATAGTTTACTGTAGAGTTTTCTAAATTCCTCGCTAATTATAATAATTATAATTATTGATCTGTCGATATGGTCCAATTCAAGAGCATCCGAGCTAAGTGTTATCATGATGACTTTATCCGTCATCTCCCTATTCACGTTGAGAAAGGTATCAACTTCTCTGATCTCGCAATCGAAGAAGTCATCTTAGCCATTCAAGAAACAAATAGACAAGCATTCTTTCAACCACTCATCAAAGGCAATATCAACATTGCACGAGAATTTTATTCCCATGCAGATATTGCAAATCTCAATAGAGTCTATGTCCGAGGTACACATGTGGATTGCTCCGCTAGCGCAATCAACTTTGTTTTTGGTTGTCTGCCAGTGCCTAATTGTTCTTTCCAAAAAGTATCGAAAAACAATAGCATCCCTTGGCATCATATATACCGATACCTTGATGGTTCATATCTTGCTAAAAATGACCTAGGCATAATCACTTCATGCGCTACCATCCACTCACCTGTCGCAGTCAGATTACTCCATAGAATCATTGATTCTAGGTTTATCCCAAGTCCTCCTAACGGGCGCATCTCAATGGATCAAGCTGTCTTGGCCTATTGTATTCTCCAATGTTACCCCGTGGACTTCGGAGAAATCATATACGAGCAGTTATGGCTATGTCTTGGAAGGGAGAGGCTAACTAAGCTCTACTTCCCAAGAACCATCTGCCAATTGGCTGTCCTAGCAAACATACCATGGATGAAGGATGATGAACCAATCCCTGATTCCTATATCCTAGAACTCAGGGAAGTAGTACCACTTCACTGGACACGATTCATACCGCCTACACCTCAAGATGTTCCCACTTCGGTACGACTAGTGGCCAGTGTCAAGACTGAACCGAGTAAGAAAATATTAACTGAAACTGACGAAACTTCAACAAATAGTTCATCTACACAAAGTGACGGGGAGCCACGACCGTCACTATTGCGTGAAGTAATTGCAATTCGGAACTTGCTCAAAGAACTCTTGGATAATGTTAAAAGCATAAAATATTTACAATATTTAGAGTACAATAGGGATTAGTCTAGTTTTAGTTATTTTCCTGTTTTGGATTTTATTATTTTGCCTTTTATAATTCTGTCATTTATGGATCATTCAGTCTTTTATTTTCTTTGACTTTCTAATGTATTTGATCAACACTTTACCTTTCATTTATTATAAATAAAATATTTATTTGGACTTTCTATTTTTTTTATGATCTCAAGCCTTCTCGTTGACAATTTTTTTTAAATATATATATATATATAATAATAATACTAATAATAATTCCAAAAATTTAAATTTCCTCTTTTCTTTCCCTTCAACATTGAGGACAATGTGTTCTTCTAATTGTGGGGGAGAGAGGAGAAAATTCACGCTCTTATCTTAAATCTTTTCTCCTATTTAATTCTAACATTGGGGACAATGTTATGTTTTAAGTGCGGGGGAGAGGAGTAAGTTAGAGTAACTTATATTTTGGTTTACACCCAAAAATTTTAAAATTGATGCTATTTTGAATATCTTATAAAATTTTAAAATTTTAAAATTATTATTCGCCTATTTTTAGTGGTTGATTTAAATAATCTTCACTTCTTGTTTTTCACTTTTTGAGAAAAAATCGAATTAGTGAATTTTTAATATGTTTTGAGATTTGAGTGAATAATTTCATATTCATGATAAGAGTTTAGTCTTAGTTGTTTTCTATAGCCTTAGAATAATCTAAGTAATTTTCTAAGTTTAGTAGTATTGTTTGATTTTTATAGACCAATTTGAGAGAAACCCAGCCTAATTGGAAGATTAAGCCTAAAAATAATATATATATCTACTTAGAGAGAAATTCAGTCTCTTAGTTTTGTTTTCTCTAGAACTTGTCCTAATTCTTAGTTAAAGCTTATTAGATTTAATGATTATTAATATGATAGAGGCACTTGTTTCTTCAACCCCTTTATCCCAAACACAAGCCAGTTACCATATATTTATCATTTGTTAACCCCTTTGAGTCTATACACTAAGGTGTACTTTTAAATTTTCTCATAAAGATGAAGTTTTCAATCAACTCTCAAAGGTGAATTTAGCTAGCAAATATTTGAAAAAAAAAAGAAAAAGAAGATCTCGACAAAAAAAAAAACATAAGTCGAGCAAAAAAATATCAAAAAGTATCTTGAAGAAAGCTCAAGTATCAAAGTATTATCATAAGAGCCTATCAAGAGAAAATGACTGGCCAGTCAAAAGAATAGAATCTTGTGCCATATGACTCAAATGAGCCTTACAGTGAACTAGCTACTTTCTTTTGGTGGATGAGTGGAGTTGAATTGTTAAGAAAAACTTGAAGAGAAATTTTTAGTTAAACAACATTTTCCTTTCTTTTCCCTCTATATTTCTTCTTAAAAATATTAGCCTTTTTCCCATTCATTACAACCCTATAAAAGTCCTCTTGATTAAAAATCATTATTTCGCTTAAAGTGGAGACTTTGAGAATTTTTACAAGCTTATGGTAGAAACTTAGTTTAAGGAATAATACCCAATTAGTGAGGAGAGTGATACACTTATGGAATTGGTCTTATAGAAATTGGATTGCACTACTTTGCAGAGTTACTTGCTTAGTGAATTCTCTAGCTCTAGGTTGTGACTATGTACTGGCCTTGAATCATGAACTTGGGAAAGTTAGTTGATTCCTGGGCATATTCTCTTTTCTTCTACTTCATACCTTTCCTTAGGAGTGCAAAGTCTCAAGTGTGGGGGATTTGACTAGCCCAAATATGAACAAGTTATTTGGCCTTCTTTTCATATGTTTAAAATGATAATATATTGTAATTAAGCCAAATAATATACTAAGGGCTGCACCAAGGTATGGCATAATAAAGTGGATAAAATAGGTTAATTAGCGTTTATTTATTGCACTTTATAAATAGGTGCTACTTAATGGTTTATTTAGTGTTTAAGATATCCAAACAGGGCCAAACCAAAAGGGAAACATCTAGAATGAACGAGAAGATCATGATAGACACAAGATATATTCTTGTGCCGTTGGATGAGCCGCCGGCGCAAAGGTAGTAATTCCTGCGGCGCACTTATCTGAGAAGAGTATGACGTCAGCACGTAAGCTTCAGCGCAATTTTAGGCTTAGCCGTCACTTGAGCCAACGGCCCAAGTGAGAAGTCTCACGGCACACGCAACTTAGTAACTAAAAGACATGATTTGGACGGCTAGGATTCAAGATACTAAGATGCAGCAAAGATATTTCGAATATTTCTTTGTGCCTTCGTGTCGGACCGCCGGGACGCGCAACGGCCCAAGTGCAAATCTGTTCCACTTCTTGTGGACCAAGTCTACTATTCGTGCCTATAAATAGAGCTCGTCATTCCACGCTCAAAGTCGCTCAATCTTACGCCAAGAGCGAAATAGTTTAGAATAGTTAAGAGTTCTCTGCCTAGAGCATGAGTAACTAATTAGGTAGATACTTGAGGAATGCCTCAAGGATGTTGCTTGAGTTCACCATGTTTTCATTGTAGAGTCTAGATGTTGATGCTGCATTTATGAGGTAATCTCAACTCTTTCAGGGTAATTATTGATGTTGTTTATAAATTAGATTGATAGATCAGTACTTTATTAGGGATAATTGTTGGTATTCTTAGAGTCTATCTCTTTTACAATTAATAAAGGTTGCTCTTTAAAGATGTTATTTACATGGTTGGTTTACAAAAGAGTGTTCTATCTATATTAGAAAGTATAATTAAGATTATTTTTTATTGCTTATATTTGTTTATTGTTCCGATACGGCAATAATATAAATTGCCTTGAAGAGCACTGATAAATGCTCATATCCCAGTATTGGTTAAGTTACCTTATTGATCAGCCCAAAAGTGAACATGCTATTTGGCCTTCTTTTAATATGGTTAAACTGATAATATATTAGAATTAGACCAATTGATATGCTAAGAGCTGCACCAAGGTATGACGTAATAAAGTGGATAAAATAGGTTAATTAGCGTTTATTTATTTTATTTTATAAATAAGTGCTATTTAATGGGTTTTTTGTATTTCAGATATCCAAACAGGGTTTAACCAAAGGGAATCATCTAGAATCAACGAGAAGATATCAAAAAGCACAAGATGATCTTGTGCCGTTGGATGAGCTGCCGCCACAAGGAGGTAATTCCCACGGCGCAAGTATCTGAGAGAAGTATGACGTCAGCAAGTAATCTTCAGCGCAATGTTATGTTGAGCCGTCACTTGCGCCAACGGCCCAAGTGGTAAATCTCGCGGCGCACATTATTTCGAAGCATGGAAGTATATTTTGGACGGCTAAGATTCAAGATACGAAGATATAATCGAAATATCGCAGATATTTCGGTGGGCTTCCGTGTTTAGCTGCCGGCGCAAGCAAAGGCCAAGTCCAAAATTGTTCCTTGACTTGTGGATCAAGCATACTACTCAGGACTATAAATAGAGCTCGACGTTCCACATCTTAATATGCTCAGAAGCTCAGAGAGTACAACTCAGAAACGCCCCAACACCTCAACTGGAGGCAGAATAGAATAGAGTAGAGTAGCTGTCAATAGGTCTCCTATGATGAGAGCCTAAACGTTCTTATCCTAGAGGAGAATCCGAAGGAAGCCAGAGTTCATCGTTCTTCATAATCCAGAGAGTTGTTGTTTAATTATGTTTATTCATTGATTGTTCTTAGATCTAAGTGTTTAATTTCAAAGATACAATTATATGTTTGGATTGGTAGTTCATAACTTTATTAGGGAATGAAACTTGATATTCCTAGAGTTTGTCTCTTTCACGATTAATAAAGTTTGCTCTTTTCAGTTTGCTAAAGAGTGTTCTATCTATCTTAGAAAGTATGATTTTTAGGATTGTCCATATTTGTTTATTGTTCTGATGTGGCAATAACATAGATTGCCTCGAAGAGCTTTGGCAAATTGCTCATAACCTGGTTTGGTTGAGTGATCTATCCTAATCTTATATCTTTCGCCATTGTTCTTAGTCTATTATATTCGTAGTTTTGGGTTAATACCTTTGAATATGATTCTTTGCATAATTAAAGTGACACTTCAATTCTGTATCTTTATGAACTAGGATGGTGGAATTCATGATTATTCTCTAGGATATCTTTTCATTATTGCTTGTTCATCTTTTATATTGTTTTTCTTATATCGATCTTAATAGCCTCACCAAAGTTCATAGTTATTCATATAAATAATAGTTGTCTTTAACCACGAAGTTCCGCGAGAGATTCGACCTTGGGTTAGCATCTATACTATATTCTAATAAATATAGTAATACTTGCGAGGCTCAAGTATTATTAATTTGATCCGCTTGGCACTTCACGACAAAGTGCCCGCATCACCTATCCTAATCTTATATCTTTCACTATTGCTTGATTGATTGTGTTTAGTATAAATACATCATTTAACTTGGTTAAGTAAATGCACATTAATTATCTGTTATCTATCTTGAACGAACTATGATAGTCCATCTCTAGGGTTTTCTCTCAAGTATTGTTTTCATCATTCATATTAACTCGTGACAACTTTTATAACCAAAATCATAAACTACAACCTTCATCACAATTCTCTTAGTGTCATCACATTGAGTTCCGTGAGAGATTCGACCTTGGGTTAGCATCTATACTATATTCTAATAAATATAGTTATACTTGCGAGGCTCGAGTATAATTAAATTTGGCTCGCTTGACACCTTACGACAGGTGACAGGCTATTTGGTATGTGCGCACATTGGGAGACGTCCTAAAAGCCTAGGTTGAGATGACCACTGTTATTTGATCTTGACAAATGTGTTGGCTTTCCTATTGTGAGGTATTTGGTTGACACGATTTGTCACCACTAGCGTTATAGTATTATGGATTATTATGTTATGGTATTCTTGTGATGGTATTCCTGTATAGTGGTATTGGGCCCAATATATATGTAAGGATTGACACGATGTCCCCGCCAGCGTTATTGTATGAATGTTTATATTATACAACTAAATTATCGTATGTGTTGGATTACCTACTTTGAATTTGAAAGAAGTGATGTGATTTCTCAGTTTTGCTATCTTTGCTGGAGGGAAGTACTTATATAAGAATTTTTGTGTCAAATCTTCCCAAGTAGTGATAGAACCAACTAACAAAGAATTTAACCAAACTTTGACCCTGCCATTCAGAGAAAATGGAAAGAGCCTTAGCCTTATAGCATCCTCAAAAACCCCATTCTGGTTAAAAGTGTCACACATTTCATCAAAATTCATAATATGGTCATTTGGATCCTCATGTGACAAACCCCCAAACTGAACATTGTTTTGAATTAATTGAATAGTGGCAGGCTTGATCTCAAAGTTATTTGTCGCAACTGTAAGCCTTTTGATACTTTTGTGCAAAGCATCTAAAGATGTTGTGGTATACTCTTCAAGTGGATGACGATTTGGGTTTGAATTTGCCAAAGTTTCATCCAATTCTAACTCAATGCCAGTTGGATGATTAGCAACTCTAAACTCAGGAACTGGCGTTAACAATTTAGGATGCCCAGGTGAAGAACAACTCTCAACTTGAATTTTTAGCGGTTGGGTACCAACTGTTTTGCCTTTGCCATGTCTAGGCATAAATAGAATTTTTCACCTGCAATAGAAATACAGTCCAGCCAAATTCCTAGAACAGTTCTAATATCCACAACTAGGAAAGCAGTAAAGAAAACAAACAAATAAAAATGCTTAGTCTAAAACTACTAAATAATCATCTATGTTAAAACAAATTCACAAGATAAAGTCCCCGGCAATGGCGCGAAAAACGTGTTGGGTTAATTCTTTTTAAAGCAAGTTTTAAATTTATAAAACTCAAGTGCAATCATACACTACCAAAGTAATATATTAGGCTTGAGCACCGGGCATCGTCCCACCGAAAATTTATTCGTGAATTCGCTCTAAGTAGAGACTATAGTGTTTCATTTATGCTAAGCAACAAATACCAAGAAGAGTTTCAACTAAATAAAACTGAAATGCAATAAACTGAATCCAAGCTGAACACATAAAAACTTCCTAGAAACCAAATGTAAAGAACTTCCCTAAGATTGTTTCTACATAACAATTTCACTTAACTAACTAACTAATCTGATTATGGATTTGCGATTATGGAAAAGCTAACCCTAAATTCTTAATTACCTATAATTACCTTTCAGTCAATTATAAGTCTATTGAATCTGATTAACCCACCTATATTTCTATAGTGAACTAGCTATATCAATGCATTAAGTTCAAGTTCAATTGGGTTTCTCAAGGCTAATAGGTATATCTCTATCCTATTATAAAATTCCATTAGAAAATAGAATCTAAAAGGAAATCATTGCAAGACCTAGCTTTAATCAATCTCTTTCAAGCATAAACCAAAGCAATTCATGAAAATCTCCAAAGTTGGTGGCCACACAAAGAAGGAGAAAACATCAAAACTCATTAATTGAACTTTAAAACCAAAATCATCCACAATCAAAGTAATCAATCGGTTAAATTACATTACTAAGTAGTTCTAATCCTATAGAACTATAAAACCTAGCCTATCATACTCAATAACTTTGGATCATCAATCATGGTGAACCCTAAGAGGAAGAAAAGAGAAAAGACGAGAAAAAACCAAGAGAACAATCCCAAATCTTCACTCCAAATGGATCAAATTAAATTTATACTCGAGCCTCGCAAGTATAAACTATATTTATTAAAATATAGTATAGATGGTAACCCAAGGTCGAGTCTCTCACGGAACTTCTAGGAATTTTAACAATGATTGTATCAGAACAAGTTTTCGTGCACACGGAACAGGCTATAAGAGTGAATTATAATTACTAAGGTCAAGAGTAAAGAAAAGAATGAATTATCTGGTAAAGGATAACTAATGAATGAAGAACGCGTCCCACGGATGTATCTTGAACTCGGCCTTCCCTGCTCAACAAAACATAACCGAAAATATCTTTAAAAAGATATGTTTGTATACCATACCCAATGATGCATTTGCACTCAAACACAATCGATCAAGCAACGGTGAATAAATATAAGATTAAGATCAAACACTCATCCCACACTAGGTATGAGCAATTTGTTAGAGCTCTTCGGGCAATCTATATTATTGCCACATCGGAACAAGAAACAAACCACGAACAATCCTAATTATATATTTATAAGATAAATAGACTACTTCTTAGCAAACCCTAAAAAGCAACTTTATTAATCGTGAGAGAGACAAACTCCGGAAATGTCAAGGTCTCATTACTTTAATGAAGCATTAATCTATAAATCCAAACAATTGTATCTCAAAAGTAGCACCTAATTCTAAGAACAATCATCAAATAAACATAGTCTAAATAAACAACACTTCCTGATCTATGAAGAACATTGAGCTCTGGCCTCCTTCAACACCTATGATATAAATCTCTAGTCATATTATGGCTTATTAGCTAAATATATATATATATATATATATATATTAGGTTTAAGTGCAATTTTGGACCCCTAACTTTCGCAAAGGTCTCAATTTGGTCCCCTAACTTTTTTTGTTGCAATTTTGATCCCCTAACTTTCGCAAAGGTCTCAATTTGGTCCCCTAACTTTTTTTGTTGCAATTTTGGTCCCCTAACTTTC
>QANZ01023827.1:1788-58837 GCA_003254925.1 Chamaecrista fasciculata
ATATATATATATATATATATATATATATATATATATTAGTTAATTGTAAGCTTGAGGATTGGCCAAGAGATAAGTTTCAACGAGTTTGAGGAGTCCAGAAGCCTTTTGTTTGAAGGGAGAGACATCTTGTTCAGTGATGACAAAGTCGTTTTTAGTGTAATAAGTGCTTGAGCTCTTAATCACACTTCCTCCATCTGAAGATGCCACTAATTGAGTTTCATGTGTGATTTTCTCAAGCTTTTCTGATAATGCATCTCCCTCTATCACACTGTAGTTATATATCAAGTTTTCTTTGTCTAGTGCATCTACCTTGTGTGTCACATTCTTGTATGGGCTTCCTACATGCATGTCATGCAATTCATTTTATGTTAGAGTTCTGGATCAGACATCAAATATAAATATTTGAATATGAGTTTATCATATTATAAGAGATTAACTCATTTCGATCGTTAATTAGTTCAAATCTATTAATTGTTAGGATTTTTATATATAGAGTTACTTATAAATTATAATATATAGGTCAAAGTATACATTTGCTCTTATAATTTTTGCTCATGTGTCAAGTTGGTCTCAAAATTTTTTTTATTTACTTTTGGTCTCATATCTTTTACACAGGTTTCCTTGTTGCATTTTTGGTCTCATATCTATTCGTCAGGTTGCCGAATTAGTCTCATATCTTTGAGTCAAGTGTAAAATTACTCTCATATTTTTTAGTCAAAAAAGACTGACGGTGAAACTTTTTACAAAGATATGAGACCAATTCTATAACTTGGCCAAAAGATATAAAACCAAAATATGGGACAAATTCTGCAACCGAAGCAAAAGATATAGGACTAAAAGTGAAACAAAAAAAGTTATGAGACCAAATTGAGAAGTGAGCAAAAGTTATGAAACTAAAAGTACACTTTGACCTTATATAGTTATATATATATATATAAGAGCATACTTGAAACTATTAAACAAGATGTATTAGAAGAAAAAAGAACCATTTAATTAATGATACAATAGACTAATAATTTGGTCATTGAAAGATTATTAAGTTGATAATTTGATCACTAAAAGATTAAAATGTACAATTAGTTCTTGAAATAATTAAATGATATACTCTTTAGTCCAAGAAAATGATTAGTAAGTATATTATTTGATTCTTTCAAGAATTAAACTATACATGTATTTCAATCTGTTAAAACTGAATTGTTAACTAAAAAATCTTTCGCGAGTCAATTTGTTAGTTTACTCTTACGCTTATATATAATAATCTAATTAATTAAACAGCTGACCTGGGCCAAAGACGATCTTTTTGATGGATCCAGCACCACCATCTCCTTCAATGATTTCAGAACTCTCAATGGCCTGAGGAGCAATCTTGGGTATGAGATTATCAGCATCAAGCACTAGAGCTTTGAATAGTGTTTCTGCTGCCACAGCGGATGTCATTTCGTTGCTAAAAGTGAAAACACCCATGATGATTTTTGATTAATTAAATTATTAATCAACAAAGAAAGAGACTGATAATGAAGATCGAAGAAGACTACTAATGAAAAGACAATTAAAAGTTGAGTACTTGTGTGTATATTACAAATGTTGCTAGAGGTATTTATAGTGCTGGCTTTGTATGAAGTATGAACTAAAGATCCACTAATCATAAACTTATACAATAATAATGGTTTATTTAAGAGGTCGCGTTTCTCACACCTTTAATTTTTAATTGGTTTGTCTGAGTTTAGGTGGTACTAATTCTCAAAGTCTTTTGGATCGTATCACATGGAAATCTGAAATCTCAATAGTTGGGTATGTAATTATATTTATAATTATGGTTACGAGGTGGATTATTTTAAGTATTCACGTTCCAACTCAAGATTCCAGACTGGCCGAAGAATATAATAATACATTTTTGGTCAAAATCTCATTGTGACCTTATATATTTGGAATGTTTATCATTTTGGTCCAACACTCCAACTCCGTTACACTTCTATTGTTGTTAAAAGCGACATGGCAATTGATAAAAAAAAATGCAGCTCCGTTACTCTCTCTTTCTCTCTTCCTTTCTCTGAATATTCAGCCAAACATATAAGACCATATTAGAACCAAAAAAATATATTGAAACCATAAAGTGAAAAACACCCCAAATATATAGGACCAAAATGATATTTTGGCTTGAATTTTTTAATTAAGAAATATCTTTTTTTTGTTAATTATGATGCTATATGATTTATTCCTTTCATGCTTTAGCTATCATATTTTTGTAACAAAATTCAACGTTAGTTGCTTTAATATTTTATTGAATTAAATATTATTTACTTATCTAACACTATAAATTTCTCTGATTCAATTTCGTTTCTGATTTGTTGACAAGAGATAACCAGATTGGTCTGAGTAATATAATTCATATATATAAGATCTATCTGAATTTGTTATCTAGTTGTGGATATTCAATGAAGCTTTTGCAGAGAATTCAAGAAAATAAGTCTTGGATTGAAGTTAACGTTTTTAAAAATCTTTTTATTTCTGCCCAATCAAATTTCCTTTAAAATGAATATAAACGGAATATTCCAAGGACAATCTTTAACAATAGAAGAATAAAGGCAATTTTCTTTAAACCAGAGGGAGAATGGTTTAGGAAAGAAATCATAATTTAAATCAAAGTGATTCCATATCTCCCTACTAACAGAGCAGTTTCTAAAAATATGGTTTAAACATTCATGTTCATTATCACAAATAGGACAACAAGTGGTGCGAACCGACAAGGGAGAATCCCACGAACCCACCACCAAATTGAAATAATCAACCCCAAAAAAGCTAAACAAAGGTCTGACAATCACACTTGAACCCTTGAACTCGAACGAACAAAGACCCAAAGTGTTAGAAGACGTCACAAGGATGACCAAGTCTTGATAAGTTTGTTAGTTTTAAGAAGAACCCTAGAGAGAATCCACTTTCACAAGTTGGATAAACCAAACTTACAAATATCATAAAACTGAAATCTCAAATCTAAATTACAAAGGTCTTAAAAGGAGTATTTATACTCCAAGTGAAAAGAAACTCTAATGGGTCATGAAACACTAAACTCAACTAATAAAATCCTAATGGACTTTTAAACATGAAGCCCAACTAATTAAAATAATAATGCTGATTTAAATGTCTTAAATACTAATGGACTTTAAATGATTTAGCCCAAAATTAGTAAAATTCGTACTAAAATAAAACCTAAAATACAAACATCAAATTAAGCCCAAAATATGATTATTTATGTCCAAATGAGTCTTCAAATATGCAGCACTTGGTCCAATCTCTTTAAATTCAAGTCTTTGAGCCAAAAATAGGTTGTATTGCTCCACATTCAGCCTATACCAAGCAAATGACGTTTTCACCATTATTTGTTGGCCCAATTGCTATTTGCTTCTCCCAAGTCTCTTGAATAAAATTAATAGAATGAAGTTTGGAGGAAGTTTTAAGACCATTATGAATGATTTGCCAAATGATCAATTTATCTCTAGGAAGGCAATTCAATTTCCAAATCCAAGAAGAATTATTCGTAGAAGGCCAATTAGTAGAAGAGGCAGCCTTATAAGCCGTGCTAATAGAAAAGATCCCATTTGGTGTAAGTTTCCAATGAGTTTGATCAGAATTATTAATGTCAAGACTCAGGGGGTAGCTTTAATTTCTTCTATGATGCTATTAGGAAGTAAATAGTTAAAAATATGGGAATTAAGATGAATAGATTCAGAAGCCTGTCTAACATTGAGGGTAATAATATCAAGGTTAGGAGGACCTATAATCCTATGAGAAAGAGGACCGTTAGGGAGGCAATGATCATACCAGAAGGAGGTTGTAAGACCATTACCTATGAGAATCTTGATGTTATCATTAAAGATATTAAGGCAGTACTAGTAGGATTTGTTAGAGAGATTATGCATTAGATTAGAACCATATTTAGCAATATATAAGGAGGAGGAAATGTTAGTTTTGTTAACAAGGATATTCCACCTTCTTTTAGCCATAAAGCAAGCATTAAGAGTAACCATGCTACGAATGTTAGTACCACCATAGATTTAGGCCTAGTTATTTTGGACCAACTAATTATAGTATGTAGTTTCTTAGCGTTATCAGTGTGATCCCAAAAGAAGTTTGTTAGTTTTATCAATTTTGTTCAAAATACTTTTGGGTATGGACGAGGCATTCATGAAGTAGGCAGGGATGGCAGAGTAGAGGAAGTGATTAAAAGGGACCTACCAGCTATAGATAAACAATTTTCTTCCAATTTCGAAGTTTGAGATTAATTTTATCAAAAATGAAGTTAAAATCGCTAGTTTTGTAAAAGGGCTTAAGAGGAAAACTTAAGTAATTTCCTAAGTTAGTGGTAGGAGAAACATTAAGAATGTTAAAAAATAAATTCTTGGACTGAAGCGGTATAGAGGGGGAAAACCAATTTTTTATTTATCTTGATTAGTTGAAAGATCAGACAGATTTGAAAAAGAGTTTAGAAATTTTTTATGGTAAGACAGTTTTTCTTGGTGGCTTTAGCAAAAAGAAGTATATCATCTGCAAAAGGTAAATGAGAAAAAGAAGAATTGAAATTCTTATATGAAAAGGGGTCCAGTTTTTATCATTGACTTCTTTATTTATAGAGTGGGTAATGTATTCCATAGCTAGAATTAAAATATAGGGGAAAAGGGGATCACCTTGCTTCATACCTTTTAAAGGTGAGAAAGGGTGAGTTTTTGTTCCATTAATAATAGGAATGTAGGAAGTATTAGTGAGACTGGAAAGAATAAGATTAATCCATTATAAGGGGAAATTAAAAAGTTTGAGGGGATAATAACTTGGAGGCTCGAAGGACTTGGACCATTATTGGATCTCATCAGATATTGGGCCCATTCTTATATGATAATAGGCAAGCCCTTCACACTGAAAAGAGGTACGCACTCTAGCTATTCTATATTGATTATTGTGCTCGAACTCTCACTAGCTTAAGCTTCAGAGGTGAATCACAGGGGAGCCCCCCTGTGGTTCATTGTCTTGCAGGAAAATCTTGCAACGAACTGGGAAACGACCCCCGGCCAAATCCTGGTTCATCAGAAAACGTTTTCTGGAATTAACAGACGAGCATGAGGAGATGGAAAACAATGTATGCGGTGTTAGATCCATACTTTGTGCTTAGATTGGATTGGGTCTTATAATTTTTATAACTCAACCCACATAGTTTCAAGTTGGATTGGGTTGAACCCGCGAGTTGAATTTGTATTCTTTTTTTAAAAAATAATTTTTTATAATAAAAAAATTTATTATAAATTTATGAGTAGTAAATAAAAAGGCCCGCACATAACAAAAGTTAAAAAAATATAGATTTTATATATAAAAATATAAATCAATTAAAATATACTCAATATCATATATAAATGTAATACATCTATGTAATCATGTGAATTTTAAAATCAAAATATCTTATTTATAAAGAACTAACAATATAAAAACATACAAAAATATATGATAAATACATACATATATAAAAATAAAAAAATTGATGTAAGGGTTTACAAGTTGGATTGGGTTGAAAAATCACGAACCTGCAATCCAACCCGCAAGTGTATGGGTTGAAAAATTTGAACCCAACCCAATCCACAGTTGCGGATTGGGTTGGTTTTTGCAGGTTTGCAAGTTGGCGGGTTAGGTTGCTCACCCTAAATTTCTGGTTCAATATCTTGTGAGTATAACTATTTCGTTGAAAATTTTTTTATTATAGTCAGATACATGACACAGGTCAAATCTGAATTAACTAGAATGAGTGATTGGGCAACCAAAAAAACAAATTAATGTTTAACTCGATTTTGATGAAGCTAGTTAAGTTATACATTTTTTAATATAAAATATCATAAAAACCTTAATTGATGATGCTAATTATGAAAATATATTTTTGATGATGTTAACTTATACACACGTCCCTAAGTATTCATGATAAAATTTACTCTTATATATCATTTACTTTACTGTAAAGTTAAATTGAAGTAAACATAAATATGTCTCTTATTACATAACAAAAAGGACTAAAGTACTAAATCGACAATTATCTTCTCAAACAAATCACGCAATTATCTTCCTTAAAATCAATGAGCTAACAGAGGATTTAAATCACCGTGCAATATGAGTCAATTCTCAAAAAAAATTACACTTTGTAGGACAATGCCACATACATATTTGTTCTTTTGTTTGCCAAACAACTATACAAAACCCAAACAACCAAGCAGGGTAGCCGAGCAGCACGAACGGCCACCAAACCACCACCACGAACAGTGAGTAGCAGACAACGAATCGAGAGCACGAAGAGTGAGTGATTGAGTAAGGAGTTGAGAGGGAATGAGCTACTGATTGGGGTTTTGGGCCTGATTTTGGGTGATTTGGTCACGGGTGTTGGGTGATTTGGTCGCGGGTTTTGGGCCTCAAATGTAAAAAAAAAAAAAAGAGTGAACTCGTCGAGTTTGCAGTAAATTCACAAATTCACCAGAGTTTAGTAGTTTAGCACGAGTTTTCACCGAGTTCAGTTATTTACGAATTTGTGGCCAACTCGCTCGAAATTGGGGGTTAAACTCGGCAAGTTTACGAGTTAACTCGAGAGTTTAACAACTATAATCATATTAGATAAATGCCAACATATGTACTTGATAATACTAGAATTAATATTCATGATTACTTTTCATTGAAAAAGTTGTAAATAATATTTTAAAAGAATTTAGTCATCAATATATATAAAAAAAAAAATTGTAGCTATATTTAATTTTTGTTTAGTGAAAGTAAAATGATATTCAAATTTTAACATATATTTGTTAAACTTAAAATTTATCTATGAAGCATGGACACTTCATTTTGAAGGCGTGTCGCCGTTTCAGACAAGTGTCAGTGTCCGACACCCGTACGACACCGACACGACACATATCCATAAATTTTAGAATATAAATCAATTTTTTGTAACTTTAACATGACAGACAAGAGAAAATAATGATAGATATGACATATGTTATGAATAAAAATTGTAAATTTTAAATTTTTCATTAAAAATTATGAATATTTAATTATTTATATATATAAATATATGCCGTGTCGTGTCGCGTAATTTTGAGAGTTTGGCGTGTCGCTGCGTCCGTTTCCGTGTCGTGTCCCGTATCCGTGTCAGTGTCCATGCTTCATTGAAATTTATATATGACATTCAAATATTTTAGTCGTAAAAAGAAATATCCTTTTGTGACTTAATTAATTTTTGTGATTACGTTTCTTTTAAATGTTTACTTTAATATCATTCAGAGAATTTAATGTTTAAGATCCTAAAAGTTATTGCTATATTAATTTTAGTTTTTAAAGTAGAATTCATAATGTCTGTTTTAGTGCGTTTAACTTTACCATTTATAACTTTAATAAATGTTTGAGATTTGGAGCAAAAAAAAAAATATTATAAAATTATTAGGAGCCGGCTTATATATATATTCATTTTCCCAGCCTCTGAAACACATCTGTTTGAAACACATTTGTTTTGTCCTAAACTTAGTTTTCTTAAACACATTGAAGAATATGGCGTCCCCAAGTCTTTCATCCAAGCAAGAGACTCAGCAGGCTATAAACAATGCTAATACTCCAGAAGAAGTAACACAAAAGGAGCGGCTAACTAAAGCTCTCAAACAAATGATCACTGTAAGTGTGAAATTTCTCTCACTAAATCAATATTGGTTTAATCAATAGTGTTCTAATAGTTAAATATATGCATGCATATTTTCATTTTTGTATGACCATAAAGAAATCAGTGAAGGAGCTTAAGAAAGCTTGTAGAACAGAGAAGAAAAGAAAAGCTTCGGAAGGAATTGATGAAACAAGTTCGGAAAAAAATTTATCCTCAATTCGAAGATCGGAAGATCTTGATTCTTCTATGTTGGTAGGTTCTTCTATTCGAGTTTAATTTTATCCCAATTTATACATATTTTTATTTTTATTTTTTTTATAAATTGACATTACTCACCTTCATTTCAAATTTTTAATCCGCTAAAACTTCTAGTCATAGAAAAATACAATTATTTATAGTTAATGAAGCTAAGACCATTGGGTCTTTTGGATCTTAGACTATAATTTGGATTAATTGGGATTAATTTAATGTTATAATATGATGACAATGATGTAATGTATTTGTGTATGTCCACAGGTACCAAAGAAGGGAAGAAAGTTGAAAAATGAAGTCATAGCTGAAAAAGTTGTGACCTTTAGTCTTCCCCAAAACTTGGATGTTGTTAATGTTAAGGACATTGACAAGATTCAAGAAAGATTGGGAAGATGGAGGATACAGCGCAGACAACGCAAGACAAAGATGATCGATACGGTAAATGAGATACATACATCAAAACTTATGTGATTTGTTTATAAAAATATTAAATGATGTTTAGTGATGATGATGATTAAATTTCCTTGTGCAATTTTTCAGTTTTATTGTCATTTAAAATCAGGGGAGACGTTTCGATCAATCCCTGAAGCGGTGAATTTCATTATGTATGAGTCTGTTCGTCGATTGTCCAAGCCTACTCCTAAGAGACATAAGGTATTAATTTACAATTATTTGACAACACACATAAATTTTAATTTTGTGCTTCAAATTTAATTAATATATACAAATCTTAATTATTCTAATTACGTGTTATTTATTTATTTTCTTCATAATATATGCAAATCTTAATTATTCTAATTAATATTTACAAATTTACTTTTACTTTTCAAATTGATCGTGGAGATGGTTAGCTGATTATAAATTAACAAAGTTGAATTCATGATATTTTTTAACCAATATAGGAATGTGAGATGGGTCAAGAAAACGTTGATCGTGGAACTTTGTGTATGACCACACAGAAGAGACAGGATGGAACATGTGTTAATGATGAGGCTACAAATATTGGAGTAAGTAACTTTTGTTTATGATGAATGGTTATGTGGTTGTATTGATGAGGCTGCAAATATGGTTTTTACGCTTTTATATTAATGTTTTGGGTTGCTGATAGGCTGGAATATATAGTTTACATGTCTTTCTAACTATAACAAAATTTATAGCATCTAAGTCTTTCTAAGAGATTGGGGAAATTAGATGACATATTCATGTGCTGCCCAACTTATTGTAGTAGTAGTACTTATTTATCATTTAATTTAAAGTTGTAAGTTAGGCATTCTTGTTAGAATCTTAAGTTAGAATATCTTAAATTTCTTTGGTTTTTTAGCTGTCATTATCAATTTAAGTATTGTTTAAAGTTGTAAGTTGGGGAATCTTGCTGGCTTTTCTACTTTTATATTGTTGTTTTGACTATAGCAAAACTTATATCAAGTTTATTGTTGTTTTGACTACTATTGTCTTCGCTA
This sequence comes from Chamaecrista fasciculata, assembly GCA_003254925.1. Lineage (NCBI taxonomy): Eukaryota > Viridiplantae > Streptophyta > Magnoliopsida > Fabales > Fabaceae > Chamaecrista > Chamaecrista fasciculata. Next base: position 11,167 of record QANZ01023827.1, read on the forward strand.
TGGCTTTTTGGTGAGTGTAATATGTAAACTTCTATATCAAGTTTTTTCATCCCATTTTTTTTTATTTAAAACATAAAATTGCAGTGTACCATTACATGCAAGCAATTTTGTCACTTCTTTCCACATTAAAATCTATTTTTCATATTACATATTTTGGAGGTAATGGCTCCCCATATTACACATAAATTATTTAGTTATATACACCATCGATCACGTATCTAATGTTTTCAAAAGTTTTAGTCTAACTTACCAATTTGTTTGTTCAAGTATTAATGTGCTCCTCCTATATAATTATGCCTTGAAATGTCATCAATTTAGTGAATTTGTAACTTAAAGTTTCTAAAACTTTTGTATGACACTTTTTGGCATACTATTTCTAACTCTAGAATAACTACTCTGAATCTCTATGTTGTTTTTCATAACAATTGGATTACTGGAGGTAACTAATATATAGAGTTTTTGCATAATATTTTCTTGCATATTTTTTTTTTTTTGCTTTTGCCATGACATAGAGATGTTTTCATGCTTATAGTTTTACTAAATTTATAAGATGTGTTAGTATATGTAAGTGTTCTTCAATTTATAATATAGAACTAGTTATATTAACTTTCAATATTTCTGAGATCTGTTTTGATAATAAACTATTTTTGCATGCTAAATTTCATGAAATCCAGTCTCAATCTTGCCCAACACAAGTGTTTTGTCATGCTTCTAATATTGGATCAACTTCACAGGATAACTCTAGTGAGATGGAAGAAATGAGGTCTCATATCTCTAAATTGCAAAATGAAATGGGCCAACTCAAGGACCAATTGCAAAGATACATGGATAATCAACCACCACCCAGTTAAGGATGCCCACCAAGCGAAAATGGAGCCCCAACACTTTAGGAGATGAATTATGCATAATTTTGTTTTATGGATTTGGAATCTAGTTAAATTGATTAAATTATAAGTAACTTTTTAAAATAAAATGAATTTTGATTTTTGTGATTGGTATTTGCAAACTTGTACTGAAAATGAAAATCAATTTCATTCGTTTGACTATGAATTAATGATCTATTTTCAAAATTCGGTTTAGCTGATTTATTGACAGCCTCAATTGAAGGGGGAAATAATCCGTAAAAAATGACACGTAACTCTAAATTTATCGCATTCGAAGTTAATACAAAATAAATATAACAATGTTTAATTATTGAGCAAAAAAAAGGCTAATTAAAATTGATCCCAAATATATAAGATAAAAAATATAATTTAGCATAAACGAAGGAAATGTGAAATGATCTGGAAGGTGCGAATGCTAAACAAGAAAACGTCTATCTTCTACTTCTAGATCCTTCTTGGCCTATCTTTCTCAGGGCCTGTTTGTTTTTTAATTATAAACTCATTATCTTCATTTTCAATACATAATTTAAGCTACAATACAACATAGCTGTTTGTTTACCAATTACAAACTCATTACAAAAATATCATTTCATTACAACGTCATTCCATTACATTTTTTTTTACTCAATTACTAACATACTCTTACTCAAATACCTATAATTACTTATACTCTAATATAAGTATAAAAAAATTATTTGGAAAAATGGTTATTTTTAATACCGTCATTTATTACGCTTACAACTTTCTCTCTCCATTCATCATTTCTTACTATTTTTCTCTTTGTTTATTCACTCTCTCTCTCTCTCTCTCTCTCATACACACACACATATAATCACACACACACACACACATATATTATAATTATATTATATGGTTCCACCCCTTTCTGGTCGTCCATGTTTAAAACTATAGTCTATGAAATTAAAAATAAGAGAAAATTTACTATTTGGTCTCTCTTTCTTTACTAAGTTAACAATTTAGTCCCTTATTTATTTTACATACATATTTGCGTGCCCGTTAGGGCACGCAAAGCAACTAGTATATATATATATATATGCCACACACTCATGTGTATAATAATATAATATAATAATATAGTTATATATAATTTATATTAATTTACTTAAAAAATTATTTTAGTCCTTGAAATTATGCCAACTTAGCTAGTCAATACGTGAATCATCAAAATATACAATTTTCGATTTATTGGTAATCTTTCTTCTATTTTTAAAATTATATCAGTAATATTTTTTAGTGTCAAAACTTAAAATAAAATAATTCAGTCTATGTTATTTATATTTTGGTCCATGATATAAAATATATAATTCAGATCCCAAAGTTATACATTTTGGTCCCTCCTATAATATATATATATGGGTAATATTTTTTTGTGATATAAAAATATAAAAAAAATTCAAAAATAGTAATAAGAAAAAATATATAATTCAATCCCCAAAATTTTACATTTTGGTCCCTCCTCCATTATATGTATCATGTATGGATAATATTTTTTGTAGTGTACAAAATTCAAGACAAAATTCCAAACTAGTAATGAGAAAAAAAATATATAATTCATACAAAAAAAAATATACATGTTGGTCCCTCTTCCAGTATATATATGGTTAATATTTTTTGTAGTGCAACAACTGAAAAACAAAATTCAGAAAAAATATATAATTCATACCCAAAAAATTTACATTTTGGTCCATTCTCTAGTATATATATGGGTAATATTTTTGTAGTATAAAAATTAAAAAACAACAATCTTTCAAATAAATTATTTTTTTCCAAATAATTATCTTATTTTTTTATATACGATTTACTATTGAAATTATTTATCAAATTTTTCATAATAATTTGTTGTTAGTTTTTTTTTTAGATAATTTTGTTGTTAGTTGAAGATAAATTATTTGGTCCATAAATTTGTAAAGATTATTCTATTTTGGTCCCTGGATATATTTTTTGGTCATTAAATTTGAGAGAGAGACTCAATAATTGATGAATGTGATTCTTTACTGGCCGAGACATACATTTCACTTTGTAAGGACCGATTCGTTAAATCGATATAAAATCGTGGACCAAATAGAAGGTTTCTAAAATTTTCACGTTATTTACATTTTGGTCCTTTCATTTTATTACACAAAGCAACTTTAACCTTCATTATAAATATTTATCTTTAGCACACATTTCAAGATAATTTTATTTCATAACAACCACAATAAAAAAACTAAAATATCATTTTATTATCTCCATCTCATTTTATTATCAATTACCAATTCTACCCTATACAATTTTCAAAAACACATAATTATTTCAACCAACCTCGATACTCAATATCAGATTATGAGCATCCATGTGATGTGATGATGTGATTGTCTTAAGAAAAGCTCACATGTTAGTAGTCATTTTGCTCCAAACTGTGCTCTATGCTGTTCACGTTCCTATTCATTTCGAACTGAACAGAAGAGGAGAGAAAGAGAGGTGAATGGAGAAGATGATGGGTGGAATATAGGGGCGACAAAATAGGTAAGTTGGGTTGTAAATGGTTGGGTCATAAATGAGTCATTGACCTATTTATATTTGATAAGTGGGTCATGACCCATGGAATCAAGGGTCGAATCAACCCAACCCATAAACTCATATTAAAATATTTATATTATTTAATAATTAAATTATTTAATAAAATTAAAGATTAATTATTTTTTTGTAAACTAATTAATGAGAATAATTTTTAAATTATTCAAATTTAAGACTAAATTGTATTCTCTCTTCAGATATTGGACTAATCTGTAATTTCCATTTTTTTTAATATTTTTTCAAATTATATTTTGACCCCAAAATTTTTTTAAAATTTTTCATTTTAGTCCTCAAATATCATGATCTAGGGACATTTTTGTAAATTTTAAAAACATTTGGAGGCATTCTGTATCTTTTGCAAAAAATTTGTGAAGTTCATCTTCCTCCTATTGAACGCAAGGTTTTGTTAGAGTAAAATGCATTCATTTTTCAGGTTTTAGACTAATGTGTAATTTTACCATTTTTTAATATTTTCAAGATTACAATTTTACCCCAAAATTTTTTTATAATTTTCCTCAAATATTATGGTTCAGGGATGTTTATATAAATTTTGAAATTATTTGGAGTCATTTTGTAATTTTTGCCAAAATTTGTGAAATCCATATTTACCCATCTGTGAAACTATGGGTTGGGTTGGGTTGAATTGGGTAAACTACGTAGTTTTGACATCAATCTGAGTTGGATTGAGTTGAGTAAATTATGGGTTTGACCCAATCCAACCCAAATTTTAGTGGGTTAATTTTAGACTCATCTCATCTTAACCCATTATTGAAATAATTCGATCATGGTTAGTTAAAATGATAGTTGAATTAGATTGGATTAATAGGTTGGGTTAATTTTTACCACTACCGGTGGAATACTTCAAAATTTTAACTTGGTTTTTGTATACTGTAGTACTAAATATTTCTTTCATGATGTGTACTACAAAGAAATAATTTTGAGGGGTGATTATTAATTATCTTTAAAAAGTTCTGAGAAACTTTATTTTTGTTCCTTGAGTTTACAATGATTTAGTTTTTAAATAGTAAAAATTTACAACATGATTCCTAAATAATCACAACATTAATATTAAGTTTTTGAGACGCTAACCATTATTTATTCAGGAGATGTGAGATGTGAGATGTGAACATAAAATGCTAGCCCTGAAGTAACCCCATGCTATCAAAAAACAGCTCGAACGAACCTTTATGTGGTTATCTTTGCAAATGGATTAAAAAAGAAAATGGAGTTCAGTAAAAGGATGAGTCTCAAATTAAACAAACTTTAGTGATTTTCTCGATTTTATAGTTGTGTCTTCATTATAATTATTATAGTTATTATCATTTCTACATTTGTAATTCATACTTAGTAGACATGCTTCAGAGTCGGCTGACCCGACAAAAATGTAATATGGGCTCAAATATATATATATATATATATATATATAACCTGAATTTAATACCCCTTTTGCTTCTCCAACTTGTCTACTGAATTTGTTATTAGGCTTTCACAAATAGTCTAGACTTAAAATTTAGGCTAAAGCACACTTTTGGTCCCATAACTTTTACTTAGGTTTCAATTTGGTCCCATAACTTATTTTGTTGCACTCTTGGTCCCATATCTTTGGGTAAGGTTGCAGAATTAATCCCATATCTTTTGATCAACTTGAAAAATTAGTCTTATATCTTTGGGTTAGGTGCAGAATTGGTCTCATAGCTTTGGGTCAAGTAGGACTGGCAGTGAAACTTTTTGCAAAGATATAGGACCAATTCTGCAATCTGACCAAAAGATGAGACTAAAAGTGATACGGGACCAAATCTGCACCTTTCAGCAAAGTTATGGGACCAAAATTGCAACAAAAAAAGTTATGGGACCAAATTGATATCTGAGTGAAAGTTATGGGACCAAAAGTGCACTTTAGCCAAAAATTTAAAAGCTTTACTATTATAATGATTTTTTCCTTTTTCGGTCTAATTTTTAAATAATAAAATCACCTAATTGTCTTTATTGTCATAATAAAACTCTCATTATGAAACTTCATATCAACTTATTAGTTATTGTTATATTAAAAATATAATCAAAATATGTAGGACCAAAAACATAGCTTTTATATTACATAAAAAATTATCTTCATAAAACAAAAAATAAATTATAAGTGATATAAACAAAATAATATAACTTCTCCCTGTCTTTCATTTCAATTGGAAGAGCAAACAAACTTAAAATTTTGAACCAATTCTATTCCCATCCACCAATAGGTAAAAGCTAAGAACACAAACAGAAAACAGAAAGTTCTTCCATCTTCTCATTATTATGCATAGCTATAGTCTACAGATACATTAAAGATACATACATATACCTTTTAGCTACTGCCACCTATAACAATATGAATAAACTCCTTCCTCATGCTTATTAATTAGTATAGCTCCTCCTGCTTCTAGCATACTAATTACTAGCTATTATTACTTTCACTTATACCTTAATCATCAAGAATAGTGGACATTAACAACCCTTGCACAAACTCATACCTCCGAGTTTTCTCTAACTTATCCTCTTCTGACATCTCCAACTCTTGAGGTTTTCTGCAAACATACGCATATTAGAAAATAAACTCGCAAGCAGGTCATTATAGAAATTTTTCAAGAAAAAAGAAGCACAAATGGCTATGATTGTTAGTTGAATAAATCAATGATTGTTGATGACTGAAATGCAGAGAAAAGCAGAGAACTCATATTTGGAGGATACATTGTGTATGGATATTAAAGCCCAAGTTTCTACACATGAAATTTATGCTTCACTACTCAAGAAAGTCATTGGTTTCATCATTAACTTTAGCAAAAATCAAATTGGAATTTTGCCCCATGCAGATTATAAGACCTAAAACACTTGCATGTCCATCTGATTCAAAACTAAAACTTCTATACACTACTTCTGCAAATGGAGCTACAAATTTTCCACTCATCCCTAAAATCAAGCAAAGCTTAATCAAAATGATAATGTATCATCATTTCTACCTTTCCAATAAATCATCCTTTGAGGTTTCCTGTGTTAAGGAAGCATCGATTGAAGGACCTGATTGTAAACTCAGTGCTTCATCAGCAGCAACTGAGTTATGAATAAATGATGACAGCAGAGGATCAGGCACAGAATTGGAGGAAGGTACGTAGGAAGAACCTCCAAAAAGAGACTGCAAGGCTCCTCTTCTCAGTAATGAATAAGCAGAATTAGAGCCTCCTCTCCTGAACCTCCTCTTGCGCTGCACGTAATTTCTGGTTAAGGAACAAAAAACAGTCTCCAGTCCAGTATATAGTTATAGAAATTGAACTAAGCAATCAGAAGCATTTGACCTATGCATGGATAGAAATTGATGCGAAGAATTTCTATTATCCAGGCAGATAGAAAACTAGGCATCCACTTATCCTTAAAAGAGAATTTTCCTACATCACTTAAAGTCAACAGAGACAACCGACATGGTGAGCTGTGAGGGAGTCACTGTGAGATAGTTAAGACTTAAGACACTAAAATCACATGACAATAGCTCACAGACAGACACATTAGACAGATTCATCACAAAATCAATACTTGCTAGGCAAATAGGGCTAAATGAATGTAGATATAGACTAATCCATTCACTGCACACAAGACCAGTTTGGACCAAATTTAGACAAAAATGTAAGCAAGGGAAAACATCAAACAAAACCATATTTCTATAAAAAAAAAAAAGGATATCTTTAAGAAATTCCCATGCTGCGTGGTAATATGCCCAACAAGGTCCATTCCCACCCTTTTTCCGCAAACTGGACACACCTGAATATACAAATAATGCAAACAATAGTTATTATTAGCAGGCAAGGCTTGATATAAAAAGCCATAACTCATGTATAATACCCAGAATTTATAAACTAAACAATGAAAACGTCTCCATCTGACTTAAAATATATATATTGAAAACTGACAAGCATCACTCACGAAGGTTTGTGCATCAAACTAGCATTTCATATTAAGAGAATAGATATATAAATAAATGAAACAACACCACAATTTGGCCAAGTTCCTAAAGTCTCTTCCACAATAATAAAAAGTTTGTAAAAACAAAAATACACTCCACGGAAGATAATAAACTGACTTTCGGAGAGAACTAGCATCTCATAAAGAGTAATTAACGCAAAAATCCATTGAAAACTGACAAGCATCACTCACAAAGGTTTATGCATCAAACTAGCATTTCATATTAAGAGAATAGATATATAAATAAATAAAACAACACAACAATTTGGCCAAGTTCCTAAAGTCTCTTCCAGTATTGAGTGTACAGCTCCACCATATACTGGTCATCCTTACTAATTTAACAAGAAACACTTCTGAAAGCCATAATAATTAGAAGTTTGTAAAAACAAAAAATACACTCCGCAGAAGATAATAAACTGACTTTCGGAGAGAACTAGCATCTCATAAAGAATGTTTAACGCAAAAATCTAATTCCTTCCCTTAGTCTAATTGCACTCAAGTTCAACACCAGACAATAAATTAAGGGCTTTACGTTTCTATGACGGGCACAAAACAATCCACTGTTGGAACGATTGATTTTCCCAGCTCACAAAATACTAGCAATTATAAAATTACAATTCAGAGGAATAGAAAACATAATTGATACCCCATTCTTAGCTTCCACAGGATGCTCCTCATCAATGTGACAACAAAGGCCAACGACATCGAAATCCTCGCCACAGAAAGGACAGAGAAACTCGGCTCTGAAATCATCATCCGCCATGTCCACATCGTCATGTCCACCGGCGCCATTAAGATACATATGATCTGCAACAACAAAATAGGGATTCGATCGAACTCCGATGATTGAACAAGGAACATAAAACAAACACAATCAATCGAGAAAGTGAAAACAGAAACAAACAAACAAACCAGATAGAGATTGATAGCGGCGAGAGGAAGTGGAGAGACGAGCAGAAGAATTCCATGAATCGGAGGAGTCCATTGTAGAAAGGAAGAAGAAAGAATCGGAGAATCCAGAAATTGAAGAAACTTGAAAAGATGAGACGGTGAGAGAGACACTCTCTACCGACCTCAGGGTACAGAGATGAACGCCGTTTTCTATGACCAGGCTTTACTTTCTCGGAAATGCCCCTATTGTGTCTATTTAATTTCCAAAATGCCATTTCTTATGAGTTATAAAGTTAATAGTAGAAACGATCATAACAAAGCTCTCGTAGCTCAGTTGGTTAGAGCACCCGTTTAGTAAGCGGGAGGTCTTGAGTTCGACTCTCAACGAGAGCATTAATTATGCACTTTTTATTTTTTAAAAGTTTCAAACTTCAAATTCTATCATCATTCTCGAAATAATTTAATATTTTTGTATATTCAAGATGTTTTTGAAAAAATATTGCATAAGCCAGATGATTAAATAATATTTAAGTTAATTCTGGCAAAAAAAAATCATATTTAAATTAAGATAAGGCCAAAATCCTATTTTTGTTCCAAATATTTGCCCAAAGTTCTGTTTTAGTCGCTAAAATTTTCTTCGTTCCGTTTTAGTCTATAAAGTTTCCAAAAAATTGTTACTATTAGCATGGTCCGACGGTCGGACCGTTAATCACTGGCCAGTCCGATCCGAGTCGCAGAGGAAACCAGCCATGCAGCGAACCGGAACAAAACCGCTCGAACCGGCGTTGAACCACCAAAACCGCCATGAACCGGCGGTTTGAGCGGTTCGGCCGGTTCAGGCGAAACAAATTTTTTTTTTTGCCCTTTTTTCCTTAAAACGGCGCCGTTTCGACACCACCGTTCTCGCCTTGACGCCACCATCTTGCCTCTTTGACCTTCTCCTTTGACGCCACCGTTCTCGCTTGCTGTGTTCGCCGTCGTCTGCTGCCTCGTCTGTGTTCGCCATCGTCTCCTCTTCGCCGCCGTGTTTCCTCCTCACGGTTTGTCTCCTCTTCGCCGCTGCAAAGTTGAAATCTAGCTAATGTTTTAGTGTGTTTGGCTGATTTGTAGTGTTAAATGTTAATGCAGAAGAACGAAGAAGAAGAAGTGAAGACTTGAGGAAGATGAATATGAGCAAAGATAAAAAGAAATAGAGATTTGAAATACACCCCATCAAAATATTTGGTTTGATGCTTTAATTACTGTGTGCGAATACTGTAAAGTGAAAAGCCCAAGAAGTTTTAAATGAGGTTACCTGGCAAATGGAGTCAAGCCAATGTGAGAGATGGGTTGAGAATGAAAATGAATGGTGGAGATGGTTGACATGTTTGACTTGATTTTCGTGACACTAAATGAATGTTGTTCATTTTTTCTTCATTCTTTGATAGTAATAATAATTCAAATATATATATATATATATTAATTTATATATAATGTGAGTAGGTGAAAGATGAAAGGGATTTCATGACTTCCAAGTCTAACTGAGTAGTTACACTCTATAAATCTAAGAAAGAGAGATATAACAAAAGTCATGTAAATTTTGTTCAAAAAATAATAATTATTATATAAATTATATTATTTTTTAATATATTTTTTATATATTACTGAAAAAATGTATCTTTTATTATTTATTATTTTATTAATTATTACCGGTCCGATCCCGGTTGAACCCCGGTTGGACCATTGAACCTTGAACCCCTCCCTCGGCCGGTTCAATGTCCGGTCCGGTTTTAATAACCTTGACTATTAGTCCTTGAGTCTTTTTCATCCATTTTTATGTTAAAAAACAAGAAAAGAAATGAGAAAATTAGGGTCTGATTGGTTTAAGAAAATGTTCCCTGTTTTCATTTTCTGTTTCCATTTCTGAAATTCTATTTTCATTTCAAAATTTTCAATATTTAAGAAATATGTTTGTTTTATAAAGTCAAAAAATCGTTTTCATTCATATTTAAATTATGTTAACTTAAATAACGCTAATTTTTATATGTTTTTAAGTTTGATTATAACTAAATTATGATATTAACATGATTAAATAGTTTACTTTTGTGTAATGTTGCAAAATATCATAAGTTTGTTTTTGGAAATACTGGAAACGTCTTTTTGACATTTCCTGTTTTCAGCCTGTTTCAGGAAATGTTTTCTTTCTGAAAACATTTCTAAAAAACTGTACAAAATACGGGTCTGATTGGTTGCCCTGTTTCCTGTTTCCATTTTCACTGAAAACAGGAAATATGACTGAAAACGTGTTTTGTACAATTTTTTTGAAAATGTTTTCTGGAAACATTTTCTGAAACAGGCTGAAAACAGGAAACGTCAAAAAGACGTTTCCAATATTTCCAAAAACAAACTTATGATATTTTGCAACATTACACAAAAGTAAACTATTTAATCATGTTAATATCATCATTTAACTATAATCAAACTTAAAAACATATAAAAATTAGTGTTATTCAAGTTAACATAATTTAAATATGAATGAAAACGATTTTTTAACTTTATAAAACAAACATATTTCTTAAATATTGAAAATTTTGAAATGAAAATAGAATTCCAGAAATAGAAACAGAAAATGAAAACAGGAAACATTTTCTTAAACCAATCAGGCCCTACGTTTTCAGTTATATTTCCTGTTTTCAGTGAAAATTGAAACATGAAACAGGGCAACCAATCAGACCCTTAATTTTTCACTCCCAAAAATTATATTATTTTGCATCAAGGTTTTTTTTTCTTTTATAATAGGGATCAAAACAAAACAGAAAAGAAACAAAAATATCTTATTGGATTTTCATATTTTATGATTATGATCAATCCTTTTTTGACAAACAAAAATAATTTGTTTAATTATAGAGTATCGCTTCTTAATCATTAAGAGGTTACAAAATATTTATTAAGAATCTATCTTGTGATATGATTTAATCTCATGTATCATACGTCTATATAATATTCTCCAACAATTTTTATAGAGAATAAAGAGTAAAAATATCGAAAATTAGTTGATAAACAAAAAGTTTAAACTAGGTATGAACTAGGGATGGCACCCGCGCGGGGCGGGGCCGGGGGAGGCACTCCCCGTCCCCGTCCCCGCCAACTAAACATTTCCCCGTCCCCGTCCCCGATCCCCGCTGTGGGGAATTTTTTCTCCCCATCCCCGTTCCCCGCTGTCCCCGCGTTCCCCGCGGGGTCCCCGCAGTTTTTTTTTTTCCAAAAAAATATTAACATTTCAGTACCTGTCCCAATTTCTAATTAACATTTCCATCCAAAACACAATACAATAAACCTGTCCCAATTTCTAATTAACATTTCCATACAAAATATTAACTACTCAATTCCCCTACCACAACTTTAGCTTTCTTGATTACTGTTGAATATGAATGACAATAGACAGCAATTGATACCCATCTAATTCTTCAAGGAAGCTCAACTAGGTCTTAAGTTTATGAGGGAATCAAAATGTCCCCATTTTGATGCTTGAAATTTCTTCTAAAAAACAAAATGCAAATGATACTCTGTTTGGCGGCAGAGCATTCTGAATCAAAATAAGAAATAGAAGATACTAAAAGTGATGTTACCTGTAGAGATCAATAGGTCGATTGTCTTGATTACCTGTAGAAATCGACGACCACCACCACGACGACGACGACGGACGACGACGACGACGACGACGGACGGACGTCTGAACAACGAGCAACAGCGGCGGTGACCTTGGTGATGAGAGGCTGGCGGCTAGGTTATGGAGGAAGAGGAAGAAGATTTAGGCAAAGGAAATGAAAAGGGTTTTGAATTTGAGATTGAGAGTGAGAGGTATGCGGCTAGGTTTTCACAATTGAGAGAGAGGTTTGTGAGTTTTGATTGTGTGTGTATGAGGATTAATGGTATAGTAATCCAAGGGCCCAAAATCAATCATCAAATTTAGATCTAATGGACAGAAATTATCTATGTAATAATAATAATATAAAAATATTTATAATATATATATAATTCGGGGACGGGGACCCCGCGGGGCGGGGGACATACTCCCCGTCCCCGTCCCCGAACTCTCCTCGGGGTGAATTTTAACCCCGTCCCCGACCCCGCGGGGAATTTTTCCCCGCATCTGGGGATCCCCGAGGCGGGGATCCCCGCGGGGACCCTGTTAATGGGGATTTTTTGCCATGCCTAGTATGAACCCTACATGTCAACGTGTGTGTACTAATATGAAAGAGCAATTGCGTCCATTAGCTCATAATTCCTCATCATGTATAACATAGTAGTAAATGTAAGGGTGTGCAGCAGTCGGGTTAGAGCGGGGTAGCAAGTTGGATTTTTAGAACCTGAATCCGACCATCAACCTATGCAACCCGAAGGGTTCGGGTTGGTTCGAGTTCAGACGGATAAAATATATTTTTAAATAATTAAACAAAACAAATTTTCATTACTTCATTCATCTCACACGATCCTTCTCTCTTCTCTGTATAATAGTATATTATAATTATATAACAAAGTTGAATTATTTTATTATATATTTATATTTATTATATATAAATAAATAAATAACTCATTTAATCAAAACTAAATTAAATCATCTTTCTCTCTTGCACCTGCATCTTCGTAAATGAACCAGATCCAATTTTTCACGTTTTCACTAGCGGTCGGCGTCGGTGTCATATCTGCGAGACTACAAGGTGTGTCGGCGTCAAACTTCAGTCTTTATGGTTCGCGACTTGTATGCTTGTGCTTCTTGGCACTTGCAATTTGAGAGTGAAAGTGAGAGATTGGGAGTGGAATTTGCGATTTGAGAGTGAAAGTGACAGACTGGGAGTGGGATTGTAGAGTCTGAGAGGTGAGGGATTCATATTTCATAGCCTTCATTTTTTTTTTCTTTAGTAAAAACCTTTCGTTCTTCACATTCAGTGTACACATATCAAATAATTTTTCTCTTTTTCTCTTTCATTCGGGTCGGACCACGTTTGGTCGGGTTACAACGGGTTCATCCGATAACTCGATCAGACCAATTTTTTTAAAAAAATTCAGACCGAACTCTACCCGTATGACAAAACTCGAACCGATTGAACCTGATATTTACGGTCGAGTTGACCCATTTTTTCATACCCCTAAATAAATATGTATATATGTATGCAAGTAGGTGTGGATGACCACATTACAAGATATATTTATGAGTAAACAATTTTTGTATTTATATACTCTCATGTGTAGCATTTTCTTCATAACTTTTTTTAAATTCATGGTGTAACTTTCCTTTGGATTAGTACGTTTAAGGCATATAATTTCCCTCTTTTGCAGTGTCTTTAGTAGGACATAGTTATATATTTTCTAGTTCTATAAAAAGAGGACTTGTCTTATACACAATGTAAATAAAAAGAATGAATAAGAATATGATGAGACGATGAATTCTTGAATAACTATATCAGTGAAATATAAGATAATTCTTCAAGAACTAAAGTCTCTTTTAAATATTAATTTGTATTTCTTTTTTCTTTTTCTTTTTTTTGGTCCATTCATGAACATTTATGAAAGCAAACAGATGAGATACAAACCCGTTTAGAAACTGGGGGAATGGGGAGATCACCAAGAGAAAACAAAATACATTACAAATTACCCTCAACTCCCAAGACCCACACAGAGAGGTCTGGACAAGGAAAAAGCTCACAACAGCAAATAAACCTCCTATTTTTCATAAGGGAGATAAAACATACCCATGCAACACATGAGGGTATGAACTAAAGGACTCCCTTCAACAGAGCAATCTATAAAAAAAAAGGGTAAATTACACTTTGGTACCCTGTGGTTTGACCCTATTTCACTTTGGTACCCTGTGGTTTAAAACTTAACACTTTGATACCCTGAGGTTTTAACAGTTGACACTTTGGTACCCTCAATTATTTTTCTGTATCCTCTCACTTGCTCAGAATATTCCATCAACCACCCCAAAATTCCCCCTTTTGTCTTTCCTGCAAGTAGGTAATTTTAATGCCAAAAACATACATTCATTCATTCATCATAATTCGTTGGCATTACCTTCCTTCAATCTTCTCCCGCTAATCTCGCCATTTCTCTCTCTACAAGTGCTTTAGTCATAATACGATTTACAATCTTACATACATTGATTTCTCTCTCTCTCTTCCATCGGCGGTCCCACTTCCATCGTCTTCGAAAAAACCCTTCGCCGGCGCCGCCGCGTTCTCGGGGGCGGCGGAGAGCGCGAGGAGCATGTGCGGTGCGGAGGGGTAGTACGAGGAGGAGATCGGCGACGGAGAGGCTGAATTGGGGCTTCGATTAGAGACCGGGGTAGTACGAGGAGGAGATCGGCGACGGAGAGGCTGAAGTGGGGCTTCGATTAGAGACCTGAAAGGGAGGAAGTGGCGGTTACACTATATTGAAGGAATCTGATTTATTTTTGTTCTTCTTTTGGGATCTGAAAATTTTTTAGAAATGAAGGAAGGTTGTTATGATAATTTACTTTTTTTTACTAATAATAGCTACTGATGTTGCTGACACTGGGAAGGGAGGAACATGGTTATGATTTTGATGACTGAAGACTAACCCAAAGAATTGTGGTTACTATTTTTTCTGAGTAATGTAGAATTCAAAGACAAAAGGGGGGATTTTGGGGTGGTTGATGGAATATTCCGAGAAAGTGAGAGGATATTCTGTTAAAATTTGACAGAAAAATAATTGAGGGTACCAAAGTGTCAACTGTTAAAACCTCAGGGTATAAAAGTGTTAAGTTTCAAACCACAGGGTACCAAAGTGAAATAGGGTCAAACCACAGGGTACCAAAGTGTAATTTACCCAAAAAAAAACACCCCAGAAAAACAACATTAAACACATACTTGAAGATCTTGTAGACATTCTTCAGAAAAAGATCTTCATCCATTTCAACCATTGCTGCAGATCTGAGAACAAAACAACGAATCAAGACATCCTCTCTGAGGAAGCTTTGTCGTTGTCATCTCTTCGGCGTGTAGACTACTTCGAGGGTCCAGATCTGATGAAGAAATCGTTCATCTTCATATTCATCATTAACAAACAAAAAAACCTCTTTCTACAAAGAGGAGAACAACCCTCTCTAAAGAAGGGAGAAACTCTTCTATCAAGAGTAGACAAAAAAAGAGGAAGAGAGGAGGAAGAAGGAGGAAGGGCTGCCGGCGACAACCCCTCCTTAAGAGGCGGCTGTGATGTGAAAACCCTAAAGAGAAGAGAGAGCGTCTTTCTTATTATTTTCTTCTCTATATTTTTGTTCGATTTACAAACAATTTCTACACTAACATAAAATCTATGTTAATGTAGCTTTTAAACTAACATAACAACATGAAAGTGGTATTTTAAAAAGTATCTAAATATGTAAATTAGAGAATTAGTTAAAATAATATTAGAGATACAATGAAATTATTCAACTTTAGGCTATTATTCTTTCACCAAAAAAAACTTTAGGCTATTATTCAAGTGTTTTTATAATTGGAAATAAAAATCATTCACTATATATTTTAATAAAAATCAAACAACCACTGTTTTTTATGTTCTTTAATTAAATATCGATGTAAACAAATACTTTGGTTCAATTTTTTAAGTCACTTGATTACACACAAAAAAAAATGCATCAACCATTCAACCAGATTATAAGAAAAAAAAAAAAGAGTCCGGTTTTTTTAGATAAAGTATAATTAAGGGCCTATTGCCTATTGGACATCATTTTGGGCTTATTAAGTTGGGCCGAAATCTTATGGCCTAATACTCTTTTGTTTTTGTCATAATGGCCTAATACATCTCACCAAAATTTGTCACATCGAACAAGATTGTATTTTCAGACCAAAAAAAGCTGTATTTTAAATAATTAAATTAATTAAATTATTTAGACAAAAAAAAATAATTAAATTATTTATTTAAGAGTATCATTCAAAAGATTAATATATGAAAATACTTAATGAGTCCTCTTTAATTTAAAAACATTTTTTAAAAAAATAACTTTTCTTTTGATTTTTTTTTGCTACAAAATTTGTTTTATATATTTTTACATTTTTTTTATCTGTAGGTCTTAAAAATTTAATGTTGAGATTTTTCTTTCGTTTCAAATTCAAATGCAATAAATTAGTAGTTACATGTTTTTGATGAATTATTTTTCTCTTCAATTAGGGTCGTTAACAAGCAATGTCAAATAGAGTGCCAAAGGTGTATCATTTGTTTCACGAACCAACAAAGTTATTGATATATTTATCATTTTAAATTTAAATGCGATAAGTTAAGAGTTCGGGTTACTATTGACAATACCATTTTTGGCTCATCATTGACCATTAGTGATGTCAAATCATGCTTAAAAGTGAGTTTGTGACCAATTAAAGAAAAAAAAACATAAAAAATAATATCTAGCTCCAAATTTATAGTATTCTAACTTAAAACAAAATAGATGTGATTATATTTAATAGTTAAGACTAAAAAGTGAAAAATTATAAAAACGGGCAAGATCAATTTTGTAACAAGAAAAATATAAATGGTTAGATTGAAACTTATCCTAAATATATAAAACTAAAAGTACAATTTAGCTAAAAGATTTTTATATATATACTTGTATAGTTTGATTACACAATTACTTGTAGTACTTCGTAGTTGACAACTTGATCAATCATGAAGCGTAAGAGTGCTACGTAGTCTGTACTTCATCTAGTGGCAAATTAATAATCTGATTAACGTAAGATTAAATTTAAAAATATCAAAGATATATAATATATGTCAAATTAAACAATGTTATCATCCTTTTGAAAAAAAAAATAAATAAAATGTTATCAAATTTTTACATGGCTGTTAAATCAGAAGCATTATTGGACATTTAAAATCATTCTCAGAAATGACAGTTTTGAAGCTACAATTGGACCCACCACTGCCTCTGCTGTTAATGCCGTGGCTTTCTATCTAAACTCGCTGTAAAGTTGTAATATTAAATTTAATTTAAATTATAAAATAATAATAATACTATTATAGTGTTTAAAATATTATTATTTTATTTAGATTATAGAACATGACATCTTTCAATCTCACTTAAATTATTTTCTACCATTTATAATAGTTTATTTGGTTAGCAAAAGTCACCGTAACTTAATAAAATTGCCTAACATTACGTAGATGTCTATATGATAAGTGGTGTTGATTGGTGATTTAGACTTTAGTCATTATTATTTTCTCTCAAACGGTTTATTTTGCTTAATTTATATGATTTTATTGGAATAAGCAAACTTAAAAAATAAAAAATAAAAATAAAAGCACAATGACGTTAAAGAATGACAAATAAGCGAGTATAATTTAAATTATGTTGTAAAATAAATAAAAAATGTGAAGAAGGAAAATGAGGAGAGAAATAGAAAATGTGAAGAAGGAAAATAAAGAGAGAAATGAGATATACAAATTAGTCCTCCAAAAGACTTAGTTCTTCAGGAACTATTCTATATGATTCATGGATGTAGTTCTTCAAGAACTCATCATCCATCGTCTTATTCTTTCATTGCTCATTCTATCATGTGTACAAAGTGAAGCCTCCCTTATATAGGACTTTAGACATAAAGAGGGCTATGTAACTTATAGCATATACATTAAGGACAACATTATATAACATTAAGCACACTAATGAAGGGAGGTTACATCATACAATTATGGCCATTATGGAAGAGATGTTATACACTTGAGATATGGAATCTAAAGGTCATGGATGTGATCATCCACATATTACATGTGTACAACAAATTAAGATTTATGACATTGAATTTATATCATGCTAACGTTATTTTGACATGAGAAGATATTTTAATTAGGAAAGAAATAATAAGAGGCTAATTGAATTTAAAGCATAATTTGGATATCACAATATTAGTTTCTTTTTGTATTGTATTTAATAGGGTAAATTACACTTTGGTACCCTGTGGTTTGACCCTATTTCACTTTGGTACCCTGTGGTTTGAAACCTAATACTTTGGTACCCTGTGGTATTATCTATTAACACTTTGATACCCTTTGGAGCTATTTTATAATTTCAATCATAACAAATTTAGCAAAAATTACATATTGACCTTATTTGTAATTTTTCAAAAAATTACAAATAAGTCCCTGGATACATATTATCTAAGGACTAAAATGAAAACTTTAAAAAAAATTGGGATCAATATGTAATTTTTGCAAAATTTGTTATAGTTAAAATTACAAAATAACCCCAAAGGGTACCAAAGTGTCAGGTTTCAAACCATAGAGTACCAAAGTGAAATATGATCAAACCACAAGGTACCAAAGTGTAAATTACCCTATTTAATATTTTGAAACATTTAATAATTAGGAAAATAAAATAAATTAGATTTTAAATACCAAATATGGTACAAATATCCATTCTCCTAAATTAAATTTGATTAGACAATATCCTTATTTTAAGTGATTAATAAAAGAAAGAACACAACATTTTAGATTTTAAGGGGGACAAAAATCTCATCCCTTAATACAAACCAAGTAGGAAAGTATGACAAAACCAATTATTATTCTTAGACCATCTAGGATTTTTAATCACTAGCTTTGATTTCAAAAAAAAATTAAAACAAGTAATTTTTGTTAGTTGAATCATGTTTAAAAATCACATATTTAGGTCTCAATTTATGCTTTCTCTCACACAACCTACATATTATATATTGAAAAATATAAAGCTGGCCTAATGACCCCCTTTTTTTTATGGCCTGATAATGACCCCTTATTTAGTTTTGAGAGAATCAATACGTCTTAGAAAACAAAAAACAGAAAGAATTATATAGAGGAATTTATGTGAAATTCTTCTTACATATGCTTAAATCAAATTAGGGTTTGTCTTAACAAATCCACAAAAATTAAGAAGGAATTGGAGTGACCAACCTATAATTGGATAGGATAGGAGTATTTATAAATGTGTAGCTGGGCTGGGGGAGAGATTGAATGGAAAGATAATATGAGTGATTATTAGAACCTTACTAGTGACAATTGTTAGTAGGTGGTTGCACCTTAATTTTTTTTAAAAAAATTATAATCTTTAACCTGTCCATTTTAAATTTATATTTTTTTTTCCATAAAAAAGATTAATGAGTAGATGAGAAAATCACCCATTTGATCGAATATGCTACCAATCAATTTTTACCTTTTATTTAGTACGTGCTTATGGAGGAGCACGTATGCAAGAAGGAAGTTTAAGCTTGATGCAAATGGCTAAAATAACAAGATTCAAAAAAATAGGGTATAAAGGGGTTGAACTAGGTATATAGAATCTATTCGTTACAAGACAACTCTTTGTTTTGTGGATATTGGAATCTTTTTTTTTTCATACAGAACACTCATGTCGATAAAAGATCGAATTATTAATCTACTTAATAACTTTTGTAACTTTGTAAAA
This sequence comes from Chamaecrista fasciculata, assembly GCA_003254925.1. Lineage (NCBI taxonomy): Eukaryota > Viridiplantae > Streptophyta > Magnoliopsida > Fabales > Fabaceae > Chamaecrista > Chamaecrista fasciculata. Next base: position 30,928 of record QANZ01023827.1, read on the forward strand.
TAAAATAGTACTTTCTACAATGAATCATTAGCACTTTATTTTAAGGGCGTGTCATCGTATTGGATATGTGTTTGTGTTTGTCCGACATCTGTATGACATCGATACAACATATATTTATAAATTCCAGGATTTAAAATCAATTTTGTGTGACTTTAACTTGACAAAAATAGAAAATAATGACACATGTGATATATATTATGAATAAATATTATAACTTTTAAATTTTTTATTTAATTTTATAAATTTTTAATTATTTATATATTTAAGCATTTGTCCAGTCTTATCATATAGAAAAATAATAATTTAACGTGTCAGTGCGTCTTTTTCTCTATTGTATCTCGTGTCCAACGATAGTTCATAAATTTTCAATATTTGATATGTTGAATATAAATTACTCTAAAATTGAAGCGACAAATTACAAATGAAATTAAAACATTTACCTAAATTTGATAATATTTTTCACTTTGGAGTTTGCACTAATAATTAGGCATAACAACCTTTCGTGTCCCTAACATTTGCGGTAATTTTCAGTTATGCCTCTAACGTTTCATTTGTGTCAGTTGTGCCCCAATGTGAAACGTTAGTTTCAATTATGCCCCCACCCTCGTTAGTGTACCATTTTTCGGAACTTTTGAGGGTCGATCCGTTTTCATTTTAGTTTGTTTTGATAAATGAGTTTATGGTTACTCATTTTCGGCTCCTAAGGATCATTTTGCACATGGAAATTTTGAGAAAAATGCTTCGTTTTGTTGCATTTCGTTTTGGTCCTTTTTGGGGTTCATTGGGTCCGATTTTCTTCGGTTTTGGAGTTATTTTGAGCTTAATCTTTGAAATTGATTCAAGGAATCAAGTTTGTGATGTCCGAAAATTAAAACCCATATGAAATCTGATCAAAACCGAGCTCAAATCGTTCGAAAATGGTGTTTTTTTTTTGTGGATGATTGATATTGGGGGCATAATTGAAATTAACGTTTTACATTGGGGGCACAACTGACAGAAATGAAACGTTAGGGGTATAACTGAAAATCATCGCAAACGTTAGGGGCACGAAAGAGTGTTTTGCCCTAATAATTATTAAGATGGCAGTTGGCACTTGGTGTCTTGGGCTAGAGAGTGTGTGTGTGATGAAAGTGACATCTATGAGACGCGCACGTACGTTCTCAGTGGGCCCCATTTAACTTTTTGCAGAGATGAGTCATCAACATGGCCCACTTTGTGGCCCATTCATCCTTATTTTTCATTTGGGCCCCACTAATCCAGCCCATTACTCCACCACGTGTCACATTGGATTCCACACTCAACATCGCCCAACACGTCACCTCCTCTGCTGACGTGTACTTCTTCCAAGTGGATTTATCTTTTATCTTTCCATTCCCACTCCGATTTTTCTAATCTTACTTAATTCCTAGGAAGTATGGACACTGACACGGACACGGGACACGACACGGACATGGACACAGCGACACGCTAAACTCTCAAAATTACGCGACACGACACGACACGACATATATTTATATATATAAATAATTAAATATTCATAATTTTTAATGAAAAATTTAAAAATTACAAGTTTTATTCATAATATATGTCATATGTATTATTATTTTCTCTTATATGTCATGTTAAAGTCACAAAAAATTGATTTATATTTTAAAATTTATGAATATGTGTCGTGTCGGTGTCGTATGGGTGTCGGACACTGACACGTGTCTGACACGGCGACACGCCCTCAAAATGAAGTGTCCATGCTTCTTAGCTTAATTCATTAAATATTTTAGGTCATACTGCACTTTTGGTCCCATAACTTTTACTCAGGTCTCAACTTAGTCCTATAACTTTTTTTTGTTGAACTTTTGGTCTCATAACTTTTGCTCAGATCACAGATTTAGTCTCATGTTATACTTTTGATCTCATATATTTGAGTCAAATTGCAAAATTGGTTCTATATCTTTAGGTCAAATGCAAAATTGGTTTCATATTTTTGGATCAGGTGAGACTGAAGGTAAAAGTTATTACAAAGACAGGGGACCAATTCTGCAACTTGACCAAAAAATAAGAGACGAAAAGTGATATGGAGCCAAATTTGCAACCTTTTGCAAAAATATAAGACCAAATTGAGACTTAAACAAAAATTTTGAGACCAAAAGTACACTTTGGCTAATATTTTATCTTATTATATATATATATATATATATAATTATTTTGGATCTGCCCAATGGTAGCCCTTCTCCATATAATATAATGCCTTCATTCAATTACTTCCTTTTGCAGTTTTGCATGTGTCAAATATTTGTTACTATAAATGATAACTCGTGAACATTTTATCTTATGTGGTAGAGGTAAAATATTTTAAGATAATAGGCCCAATAATCAATAGGCCCAAATGACAGAGACCCAGTGTATTACTGACCCAGAAGGAGTCCCACAAGGGGAAGAATGTCGTACGCCTTAGGAAGCCAAGAGCGCCTAATACAATAAGGGGCGTAGACGCCATTAGGGCAAAAGACCGTAAGGAATAAGGAAACATTCCATAACCAATCCAGGATCAATCTAGATCCACAATCAATCACAATATTCACCTAGAGAGATCCTACTCATGGATTCTGCCCTGATTGGTCATCACCATCAAGGCGCCTTGCACAAATAAGGAAGTAATGTGGGAGCCAAGGATCACAATTAGATCAGCCAGAAATCACAATCAAACATCAGAGCATTAACGGCAAGATCACACCAGATTGCTCTCCACTATTATAAAAAAGGTCAGACCTCCACACAGGCCAAGGTACCCTGTATATTCATTGACCTCCAGCTAAAGCCTAGTTCATCATTTTATGTGATAAAATAATGACTAACTATAAAAATAAAATTAAATAAATAACATATGATAAAAGTTTTTTCAAAAAAAAAAACATATGATAGAATTAATTTAATAAATTATATTTTAATCATAAAAAATAAAGAATGTTTTTCATTTAAATTTAAAACATTTTGAAATAAAATATATACTTTTAAAATCATCTTACATCTCAAGTCTAAATTATTTTTTAAACTAAATGTATATATTACTTCAATTTTTGGTTTATCTTAGTTTATATAAAATCAAAAGTTCATATACACAGTATAAATAATTAAATATGATTCTTTTTTGCCTATGATTGGAAATTTGAATATGCATCCACATCAATTCACTTAATTAACAAAAGTGTGGGGCCTCAGTTTTTGTACTGTAAGCAAGCTGGATCCTGGTGTCAAATTCTGAACACAATAGTATCTGGGCCACAAAGATAGATAGTTTAAATTTTTTCAAACAAAAAAAATTACATTTCAACCAATGATTTTTTTTAGAGAAAATTATGGATACAAAAATTCTATTAACCAGCTCTAAAGTATTGAATCATCACTATAGCATGTATCCTTTTTAATTATGTGATAATTATGAGTGGAAGGAAAACATGCAATATTAATTATGGCGCATGTGAGATTTTGGGGCCATAGTAAATGATGTGTTCTATTGTATTGTCAAATGAATCTTTGTTTGCTTCGAATGAATATAACTCCCACTTCAACTTTCTAAGCATTAGCCTATTTCGTTTGTGCTCTAATTATAATCTGCTTCGATTATAGTCATAATAAGTGTGTTTGTTTGCGATTTTTTTCTGATCAAATTATAATCATGATTTTTTTTATAATCATGATTTTTTTTATAATCATACACACTCAATTGCACTTATACCCCTATACATATACCTACAATTACCTATACTCTAATACAATCCATCACTCATCATAAGGGAAAAATGGTTATTTACCTCAATATTGGGTCAGTTTATAAATATTTATTCTTGTGTTGGGCTAAATTGTTATTTTTCCCAAATAGTTTAGGATTGAAATTAATATTTTAGCCAATATCTTCCCCTCTCTCTCACGTCCCTCCTCCCTCTTGTCTCTCTTTCTCTCTCTCGTTGAAGCTCCTTCCTTCGCTTCTCTCCCGCTCCCCCTTCCTCGCTCTCTCATTCCTCCACCGCCTCCGTCCCTTGCTTCCGCCGACATCCGCCGCCAACTGGTCCAACCGATTCCACTGCCACTTCCTTTAATTGTCGATTCAATCTCAAATGTGTAACACACAGATTCATTCACACAGAAAAATGAATTATCCATAAATATAATCTAAAAGTGAATTACTTTTGAACAAAAAGGCCAAAAAATTGTATATTTATGAGTGGAATTATCCATAACCAGAAGGAAACAATGAAATCGGTTGGCCAGTTTGGATTGGGATCGTTCAGGGGACACCGATTCTTCTCCGTCAAGTTCATTGAGGACTTTCTTTACAAAGAGAGAGAGAGAGAGCTGGAGAGAGACGAAGATGAGAGAGAGAGAGAGAGAGAGAGAGAGAGAGAGAGAGAGAGAGAGAGAGTAATGTTGGCTGGAGAAGGTGGTGGCTGACGGAGAGAGAAGAGAGAGGATGAATGTGTTGTGTAGTTTATGCTAAATTGAATAAAAATTTCGGGTCCAATGACAGATTTTTATTCTCTCTCATCTTGTGCGGAACGGTGGACCATTTTATTCGGTGGTCCACCGAATGTCGGGGCCTGATTCGAAAAAATGCTACACTTTAGTCCTTATTGGTCGACCATTTCATAGGCAAAATTAGTTCGGTGGACCAAACAAAATAATCACCTCCAAAATTGCACATGATTATAATCATATTTTCACGCTTTTCAAGGCAAACAATGACATAATTTGATTTTTCTATAAGTAACAATCACATCCAAATACACTTTGATTATAATCAAATCACATCTTACTTTTTCCTACTTTTTCTAACTTTTTCTTCAATTTTACCCCTATACAATTTATCAATTTCCTTACCCTTCTATCTACCAACCACAATCATTACATACCCATTTCAATAATTTCACACCAAATAATCAACTTTCATCCAAACACCAAATACACAAATAATCAACTTTGATTATAATTATACTCTGATTATAATCAGAGCAGATTTTATTATAAGCGCAAACGAACTGACTGATGGATTGCTTTGTCTAGTCTAATAAACAATTTTTCCTCCATTCTTTAATTCTTTTTCTATGCTTATATATTAGTTTAAGTTGCATGGGTTAATAGTTATGTAAATATTATTTCAAAATTTAAAATTATGAAAAATATTTATTGAGAGAAATTGACATTTATATGAAAAAAGACGTGAACATATGATTTTATTAAAAATGATAAGATATTTTTTATATGTTTTCTTGGTTCAATAAAAATATTACGGTTAAATTGTAATAAGATCCCATGAATTTTAGGTAAGAGACAAAAAAACACTCTCAAATTTTAAAACTTGACGAACAAAATTTTTAAATTCTCAATTTTCTTACTTAAAACTCAAGTTTTTAAACTTAATAGACAGATCCCTTCAGTTTTCAAATAGTTGGCAAAATAGTAGTCTTAAATTTTTAATTTTGATCACTCAACACTTCTAAATAGTCACATCTTTTAAAACTCGAGGATTCTAAGGGTCAGTTCGTTTCCGTTTTTTTTAAAATTTGTTTTGATTATAATCATGGTTTGATTATAATCAAATTTGATTATTTTTGTAGTGGTGTTTCGATGATTGTTGATTATTTGGTGTGAAATTATTAAAATGGGTATGTAATGATTGTGGTAGGTGGATAAAAAGTAAGGAAATTGATAAATTGTATAGGGGTATAAATGGAAGAAAAAGTTAGAAAAAGTAAGGTGTGATTTGATTATAATAAAAGTGTGTTTGGATGTGATTGTTGTTTTGAAAAAAAAAAAAAATGTTACTGTTTGCCTTGAAAAGCGTGAAATCTTGATTATTTTTGTGAGTAGGTTGGGGGATGTTTTTCCGAATCGGTGCACCGTTTCATTTTTTGCCTACGAAACGGTGCACCAACAAGGATTAAAGTGTCTTCTACTTGTCAAATTCGGTGCACCAGCGAAGAAAATCGGTGCACCGATTCGCATCAGATGAGAGAGAATGTTAAAACTTGTCCGGACCCGAAAAAACAATCCAATTTACCTTATTTCTCTCATCTCTCCTCACTCTCCCTCTCTCATCTCTCGTCACTCTCCTCCTCCTCCCGCCATGGTTTTTCCCTCCGATTTCTGAAACTGCAACACTCCAAATAATAAATTAAAAGAACCAGCGAATCTGAGATCCCACAAATCTGAGAGTTGATTTTCATTTTTCTCAAAGTACATGAAGTGATATGGAATTGTATAGGTAAGCACGTTTTGTAAGAATGGTTTAATTTCAAGCTAGAAATGATCCATGGTTCACAAAGGATTTTTTTTTTTGTCATTTTGTTACTTTGGTTTGTTAAACCTATTTGTCTGTACACCAAATAGTTGGGACGAAAAGAAGCAGAGGATAAATGAAAATGGTACGAATTGATTATTGGAGCTCATATCTTTGTCAGTTCGTTTCCATTCTTCAAATTTCAATCTCAACGAAAGGCTTCGAAGAATCATCCTCAATCGAAGAATCATCCTCTGTGAATCATTCCGTGTGAATTCCAGATTTGTCTTCATCTTCATCGGCATGAACAGAAGAGGAACGACAGATAGAGAAAGAGTTGGAATCGGTGAAAATATGAATTTCAATCCTAAATTATTTGGGAAAAATAACAATTTAGCCCAACACAAGAATAAGTATTTACAAACTGGCCCAATATTAAAGTAAATGACCATTTTGCCCTTTGTGATGGGTGATTGATTGTATTAAAGTATAGGTAATTATAGGTATATATATAGGGGTATAAGTGTAATTGAGTGTGTTTGATTATTTAAGAATCATGATTATAATTGAATCAGAAAAAAAACGTAAACGAACATGTTTATTTTGATTATAATCAAAACAGATTATAATCAAAACGGAAACGAACTGGGCCTAAATGAGCAATAATGAAGTTTTAGAGTTTGATTGTCAAGTTTTAAAACTTGATAAAAGAGTGAAGTTAAAAACTTAAAAAATCTGTTTGTTAATTTTTGAAACTTAAGGATTTTTTTTTTCTATGCCTAACCTGAAACTGAAGGGGTCTAAATGTATTTAAGCTAAATATTATATGCGAGAAATTATATAAATAATCAATTTTATTAATATTATTATTATTTTATAATATTGTATATATATATATATATATTTCGGGTTTCCTCAAGTCTTAATATTGACCTAAATTAGTTTCTCTTGAATTAAACAAATTGTTTTAAACAAAATTAACTTGCATGAGTTTGAATGAGTAACATTAACTTGCATTGAAATTTAAAATTAAACAAAATACAATTTTACATATTTAGCTTTAATAGAATTAAAATTTATAATTTACTAAATTCTTGTAAATATTATATCAGGAAAACTAATTTATTTTTATCAAAAACATTTTATTATCAGATTATAATTTACAAAGTCAATTTTTAATTGCATGATTTCAACCATTTTTATTATTATATTAAACTAGAGAAAAAACAACAAACCAAACAAAAAGTGAGATGGTAATGGTCGCTGATGATGAGGATGGGACTCATGATTGTAAATGGCACAACAAGCAGAACAATACATTATTAATTTAATATAATTATCAATAATTCTATATTATTATTAAAAATAAATATTATTATTATTATTTATCATATCATATCATAATTAAAGTGAAAGACAGAGAAAGTTAGTAAAAGTTAGTTGGACTTTTCTCCAACTTCCATGTCTCGCCACGTGGCACAACTCACAACACCTGGAACCCACCACCCCATCTCATAACCAATATTGCTGCATAATAATTATGGATCAAAGTATAAATTTGGTCCTTGCTAAATTACCAATTTGGTCTTGTATCATTTTTTGTCGCACTTTTAGTCCTATATTTTTGCAAAAGGTCTCAGTTTTTTCCTATATCATTTTTGGTCTCATATCTTTTGGTTAGGTTGTAGAATGGGTCTCATATCTTTACAAAAAGATCAATTAATGATTGATCATTTTACAAAGATATGAGGCTACAGGCTACTTTTGCATCTAATTCAAAGATATAGAACCAATTCTGCAATGAGTCCAAAGATATGAGACCAAATCTGTAACAAAAAAATATGAGACCAAATTGGAATCCGACCTAAAGATATGGGACAAAAAATGCAACAAAAAAAATATATGGGACCAAATTGAGAACTGAGAAAAAGATATAAGACCGAATTTACACTTTGGACGTTATTGTTTATTTTAATTTGTTTATAATTTTTATTTATTTCCTTAAAAAAAATTGGCAGAAAGAGTATGCTTACAAAATTCAAATACAGTTTCTCAGATGTTCCTTGAATCCTTAGAATATATATATATATATATATATATATAAAACAAGTTGACTGTGTGCCTTTTGAGAAGAATTGGCATCTGAAAAATTGTGTAAATAATTGAACATGTTAATTTTGGCGCACATGAGAGTGGATTAGTATATAGTTCATAATTATAAAAAGACACAAAAAAATAAAATAAAAAATGAAATGGCTCGCGCGTGAAATTGGAGTTGGCAGTCACGCGCACAAATATATTCCTGTTAGCCTTAAAAGCATATATATTATGTGATCTTGCTACACTATTCTCATGAAAAAGCTAAGAAAGGAAAAAGGCAGAAAAACAAAGGCGATATTATTATAAAATGATGAACTTTAAAGATTTAAATCTGTTGGGAAAACCCAAAGCTCTCTTTTCTTCAACCTAAGACTACCAAGAAAAAAATATACTACTAGTGTTACTAGTATATATAGTAGTGGGGGGCACACACACACACCACACACATTGTTAATCAATGAAAATTTCATGATATTTCTTTTACTTTATTTATGTCTAGAAGAAGAAAAAAAAATATATGATATGGTATTTATGTTATAAAATCCTCTCATATATTAGTACATATTATCAAAATATTTTAATGGGTAAGTTTGATGTTTCATTCTTTATGTTTTGGTGTGAATTCAAGTAAAAGATCAACATGTCTATTAACAGATAAATAGGTTCCCAACATGACTAATAAAGTCAAGCACATTTGGTAGATAATTGAATTTTTTAAGTATGATATTCTAAGTTTGATCTAGATTGTGTATGAAAAAAATAATAGTTGGTTGAGGCAAAATTCACTTCGATAATCTCTATGTACTGGGGAGAATTAATCTCTAGTTGCTAATTGGAAGATATCACCTGGTTCTTTAAAGAAAAATGTTCTCAACATATATTCTATCTCTAATAGTAAATATTTTTATATTTAAAGGTAACATTTTTTAACTTTATATATTAAAAAGAATAAAGTTATTTGAATACATTAATTATTGAATATTTTATGCATATTGAAATGATTTCACCTTAAAGCTTAATTAGAGATAAAAAGAAATGCTTTCACCTTAAATTTTTTGAATATTTTCTCCTCACATTTCAAGTACTTTTACCATCATGCATATAGATAGTGAAGCTTGTATTTATCTGAAGTTACGTAAAATCAACCAACATCATGATAATCATAATTGTAAATTGGTGATAAAACATTAAGATGAAAGACTAATTTTACCTATTAAGACTTTTTTTTTAAATAAATTACATATAATATTTGATGTGGTTGGGTTGTGTTGTGTGTGAATTATATTGTTATTCATCGTAAGACATAAAAAGTTGGCCACAACAGAATATACGTTTGCAGAATGCTCTTGCTTTTTGGCCATGTCCTTCACTTCTTTTCTTGCAGTGAAAAAGTGAAAAGTGAAAACACACACACACTCCACTTTTTCAAATAACCCTTTCCAAAAATACACCATACATAACATGTTCCTTCAGTCTCTTTCCCATAACAATATTATCTTATTTATTTTCTAAACTTTTTATTTCTTACATATATTCTTTTGTTTTTTTTTTTTTGTCAAATAGCTATTTTGGTTCTTAATTTGTGGAGTTAGTTTCATTTTGGTTATAGAATGATTATTCTGTTCTATTTAGGTCTCAAATTTTCATATTTGTTTCACTGTCATTAGCCCAAAATATGATTTCATCTTGTTTACATTGTTATTTATTATAACTTGGATAGTTGAGATAAATTATTGGGTAAATTATACTTAGGTACCATGGTCTATGAACCAATTTCACTTTGGTACCATGTTCTTAGCACTATTAACATTTCAATACCCTGTTTTTTCAAAAGTGACATTTTAGTACCATGTTCTTTGCACCGTTAACACTTTGGTACCTTGTTCTATGGACCGATTTCACTTTGGTACCCTGTTCTTTCACGATTTCTTACCTTCTTCTATCTTTGTTAGGGTACCAAGGTATTAACAGTGCAAAGAACAAAGTATCAAAATGTCACTTTTAAAAGAACAGAATACCAAAATGTTAATGTGCAAAGAACATGGTACTAAAGTGTCACTTTTGAAAGAACGTGGTACCAAAGTGAAATCGGTCAATAAAACATGGTACCAAAATGTAATTAAGCCTAGATTATTTCTCTATTTGTGTCATAATATGTATAAGTTGACAAAAAAAATATTTATTATTTTAAAAAAATTAACCACAAAATTTTCTTTAATTTATGACTAAACAAGTAAAGATTTTTTTTATCTAATTTATTATAATATATATAAAAGAAAAATAGCTTATCTCATTTGTTAAAGTTAAAAATAATAATATAAATTAAAATATAATGAGCTAACAGTTAAACAAATATAAAAATTTAAAGAATAAAATATAATAAAAAGTAGTTTTAAGAGCAACGTAAAATTAATGAAGACCAAAATGAATATTTTTTAATTTCTTTTTAATCAAAAGGTATCACGATTTTGATCATAATAATTTATTTGCAATAGTAGGAATTGGTATCTTGATTGGCAGCCATTTGAATCATGATGTTGGGAGTAAGAATAGAGTGGTTGCTATTAGAGATAATGATCAATTATCATTGTAATTGTGCTAGCTGTCTCATTTCCTTACCATTATGCATTGTTGTCATAAGGTTGTTAGGGCATAATATTTCTTAGAACATTCTCGATGACTGCAGCATATATAAAGGCAGCATATTCATTGTAATCATTTGAGCATTATTCAATACACAATATTTAGAAGATCTTACATGGTATCAGAGCAATGGCGGCTGAGTTTGCCAGCTTCATTATTGCTCCCTCTCCACCACCTACACCAGTCACTGCTAATGTCACTATTACTAATGTTAATTCTAAGTTTGATCCTCATCCAGTTTCTATAAAGCTTGATGATGATAATTATCTTCCCTGGAAGCAACAAGCAATGGCTACCATACGAGGCTATAAGCTTCAACAGTTTCTCTTAGGGGCTCATGTCATTCCCCGCAAGTTTGCTTCCACTGATGATGAGTTACATGGTCGTTATAACACAGAGTTTTTGGATTGGGAGCAGCAGGATCAACTTCTAATGTCCTGGCTGCTTGCTTCCATGTCTGCAAGCATGCTCACTCGAATGGTGGGCTGTGAGCATTCTTTTCAGGTTTGGCATAACCTTGAGCAGCTTTTTATTTCCCAAACTAAAGCTAAAACTCATCAATTTAAAACTCAGCTGCGTACTCTTAAGAAAGGTTCTATGTCTGCTTCTGATTATTTACTTAAAGTCAAAAAGATTGTAGATAGTCTTGCTTCAGTTGGTTCTGTGCTTACAGCTTCTGATCATATAAAGGCCATACTTGAAGGTCTCCCTGAAGAATATGGTGGTTTTATTGTCTCTATTACTTCTAGAACTGATGATTATTTTGTTGCTCAGATTGAGAGTCTTTTAGTTGCTCATGAGGAGAGAATTGATAAATTTCGCAAAGAAACTCCTTATACTGTCTCTGCTAATTTAGCTCAGAGCTTTGCCAAACTTCCTAAACCTTCTGAATCCTCTTCTTCCTCTACTACTCCTAAACCATCACCACCACAATCTTCCTTCTCACCCAATCCTAGATTTGCTGGTAATCGTGGTTCCTTCAGAGGTGGTCGTGGCAGGGGCGGCAGAGGTCCAAACAACAATAGACCTCAGTGTCAGATCTGTGGTAGGATTGGACACATGGCATGGCAATGCTATCATCGCATGAACCAAAATTATGTCAGTCCTTTCTCACAAGGATCTCAGTCTTCAATGAGACCTTCATCTAACTTCTCCAGTGGTTACAGACCCTCCTTTGGTAATAATTTCCCAAATCCTCAAGCTCATGCCATGTTTGCTTCTACTGATGGCAGTGTTGATGGTGACTGGTATCCAGATTCTGGTGCAAATCATCATGTAACTTCATCCTTGTCCTCCCTTGGCAGTGCTTCAACTTACAATGGTAATGAAACAATTAATTTAGCTGATGGTTCAGGTATCTCTTTTAGTCATATTGGTTGTGCAACTATTTCTCCCACTACTTCTCATTCCAAATCTCTTTCTCTACAGAATCTGTTGTTTGCTCCTTCAGTCACTAAAAATTTAATCAGTGTTTATCGCTTCTCCAATGATAACAATGTCTTCTTTGAGTTTCACTCTAATAAATGCTTTGTTAAATGTCAGGATACACAGAAAATTTTGCTCCAGGGGGTAGTTAAAGATGGTTTGTATTGCTTCCCAAATCTGCCTCTTCTACATCAGTCACCTAGTTCTCCATCTGTGTCTCTTTTTCATCCTTTTGTCTTAGTTGCACACTCTTCAAGCAGTTCCTCTGCACACTCTTCAAGCAGCTCTTTTTCTTCTTTTGTATTGTGGCATCATAGATTAGGCCATCCCTCTCCCTCCATTGTAAATGTTGTCCTCGGCAAATGTAATTTGCCACGATATAATAATACTTCAACTTTTATTTGTTCTGCTTGTTGTGCTGGTAAATCTCACAAACAACCTTTTCCTCATTCTACTACTACTTATACCAAACCATTACAACTTGTTCATACAGATGTTTGGGGCCCTGCTCTTGTCCCATCTTCTGCTGGTTTTCGATATCTTGTTCAATTTATAGATGCATATAGTAGATTTACATGGCTATATTTACTTAAGTGAAAGTCTGATGTTGCACATATTTTTCCTCAATTTCAAAAACAAGTAGAACTTCAGTTTGATACAAAAATTAAGTCTGTCCAATCTGATGGAGGTGGAGAATTTATTGCCTTAAAATCCTTTTTTGATAAACATGGGATTCACCATAAAATTTCTTGTCCCTACACTCCTGAGAAAAATGGTATTGCTGAAAGAAAGAATAGGCACATTGTTGAAACTGCTCTTAGAATGATGTCTACTGCTTCTCTTCCTATGCAATTTTGGGATGAAGCATTATGTACTGCCATTCACTTAATTAATAGACTTCCCACCCCAGTCTTGCATAATCAGTCCCCTTATGAACTTTTACATGGTCATTTACCTGATTACACTCACTTTAAGACATTTGGTTGTGCTTGTTATCCTCATCTCAGACCTTATAATTCAAATAAGTTACAGTTCAGATCTTCTCCATGCACATTTCTGGGGTACAGTAACCAATATAAAGGTTTTAAATGCTTGGATTCTTCTGGTTGTCTCTATGTCTCTAGACATGTCATTTTTTATGAACAAAAATTTCTTTTTGCTACATTATCACAGTCTTCTCCTTCCTCCAATCCCCCCTCTTCCTCTTCTTCTTTTGTTCCTTCAATTCCCGTTGTCTCCTCTTCATCTGTCATTCCTTCTTTTACTCATAATGCACCCAACACTGACTTGGTTATACCTAATCACTCTGCTTCTTTAAGTGCTTCTCCATTGCAGGTTGCAGGTACTAGATCTTCTCCCACTGCCACACCATCATCTCACCCTCCTCATCCTCATTCTACTCCTGATTCTACTGCCTCTAGTTCTTCTAGCTCTACAAGATACATGATTCCTTCAGGTCTTGGTCTTCCTTCTGTCCTTGAACCCTCTACTTTCCCTAACACTCACACCATGACTACAAGAGGCAAAGCTGGCATTCGCAAGCCTAAGTTATACACTGCTGCCATCCCACCAACATCTGTCAAATCTGCTCTCTCCCAACCTCAATGGAAATTGGCAATGGAAGATGAATTTTCTGCTTTACTTGCCAACAAGACTTGGTCTCTTGTTCCTCTTCCTCATGGACGCCAACCTATTGGATGTAAGTGGGTCTTTCGAGTCAAAGAAAATCCTAATGGCACTGTCAATAGGTACAAAGCTAGGTTGGTTGCCAAGGGATTCCTCCAAAAGCCTGGTTTTGATTTTTCTGAAACCTTCAGTCCTGTTATCAAACCTGCCACTGTGAGGGTTGTTCTTTCCATTGCTGTCTCTCACAAGTGGTCTATAAGGCAATTGTATATTAATAATGCCTTCTTAAATGGTACAATTAATGAAGAAGTGTACATGACCCAACCTCCAGGTTTTCAACAGGGTGATAGTTCTCTTGTTTGTAAGCTGCACAAGTCTCTTTATGGACTTCGCCAAGCACCAAGAGCTTGGTTTGATAGGTTAGCTGCTACTCTCATTGGTCTTGGCTTCATTGGGGCTCGTAGTGATACATCTCTGTTTGTCAAAAGCTCTGCTTCCTCTTTGCTTTATGTTCTTGTTTATGTCGATGATATCATCATCACTAGTAGTGATGATTCTCAAATATCCTCACTCATCACTACTCTTCATAATACCTTTTCCTTAAAAGACTTAGGTCCCTTAAATTTTTTTCTCGGCATCCAAGTCACTCACTTGCCTACTGGTGGCTTAATTCTCAATCATTCAAAATACATCAGTGATCTTCTTCACAAAACCAATATGTTTGATGCCACGCCTCAACCCACTCCAATGGCAGCTGACACCAAACTCACTATTGGCAGTACATAACCATTTGATAACCCACAGTTGTACAGAGCAACAGTTGGTTCCCTTCAATTGTGTGTGTCACTAGACCAGATCTTGCATTTTCTGTCAATAAAGTCTCTCAGTTCATGCACAAGCCTCTGTTGCAACATTGGTTAGCTATCAAACACATTCTCAGGTACCTCAAAGGCACCACTCATATGGGTTTGATGTTTCTTCCTAGCTCTCATCTTCGTTTGTCTGCTCTTTGTGATGCTGATTGGGCTAGTGATTTAGTTGACAGACGATCAACCTCAGGATATTGTGTCTTCTTTGGTGGCAATTTAGTTTCTTGGATATCTAAAAAGCAGTCTGTTGTTTCACGCTCTTCCACTGAAGCTGAGTATAGAGCCTTAGCCTTGGTTGTTGCTGAAATAGTCTGGTTAAGGTCACTTTTAACTGAGCTGCGCTTTCCTATTCATCAAGAGCCTCCATTGATCTTTTGTGACAACCAAAGCACTGTGCTTTTAGCTAGCAATCATGTCCAACATTCACGCACCAAACATTTTGAGCTTGATCTCTTCTTTGTTCGTGAGAAAGTCCAGCAAAACATCATTTCTGTCACTCACATTCCTGCTAAAGAACAACTTGCTGATGTGCTCACCAAGCCTCTCCCAAAGAATTCTTTCCATTTTCTTCGTTCCAAACTCAATGTTCTCACAGTCCCTTGAGTTTGCAGGGGAGTATTAGAGATAATGATCAATTATCATTGTAATTGTGCTAGCTGTGTCTTTTGTTCCCTTCATTATGTACCTTATGCCAGCTGTCTCATTTTCTTACCATTATGCATTGTTGTCATAAGGTTGTTAGGGCAGAATATTTCTTAGAACATTCTCGATGACTGCAGCATATATAAAGGCAGCATCTTCATTGTAATCATTTGAGCATTATTTAATACACAGTATCCAGAAGATCTTATAGTTGCTTACTTGCTTTATCAGTCTATTTAAAATTATTTTTTATATTAATTATTCTAATTCACAATGTTGTCGATTTTTACATTTGTTCCACTAATTGAGAAGTGTAATTAATGCCAAGTGATTTTGTCCTGCCCACTAAATTAAAAATTCGACCAATTTAATAGTGACAAATGAATTCAGGGTTAAAATCTGATTCATTAATAAATAATAATTCATTTACGTCAATCGTACGTATGCAAGCAAAGAACTTACGTACGTTGGGAAAATTAAATTAATTTAATGCTCAAAATCACATTTTAATTTTTTAAATTATAAGATAAATTTTATTTTAATCATGTAATTTTGTTTTTGGATTTTAAACTTTTTTTATCGTTAGTCCAAAATATAATTTCATCTTATTTATATTATTATCTTTAAATTATACAGTCAATTCCATAGTATTAAAAACCGGACCGGGTGGTCCGACCGGTGAACCGGAGCCCAGGCCGGTCCGGAGAAATAAAAATACCGGATTGCAGTTGAACCGGTGAGTCACCGGTTCAACCGGTGAACCGTCGAACCGTGAGCCGGTTTGACCCGCCAAAATTTGCAAAATTACATATTGACCCCAAAAAATTTTCAAAAAATTACAAGTTAGTCCCTTAAATACATATTATAGATGGACTAAAATGAAAACTTTAAAAAAATTTTGGGGTCAATATGTAATTTTTACAAAACTTATTATGGTTAAAATTACAAAATAGCTCCAAAGGTACTAAAGTGTTTAATATTTACTTTATATTTAAATTATTGCAATATATTAATGTGTATTTAATGAATATGTATATTTGAAAATGTATTTTTTAAGTAAACCGGCTCAATCGGTTAAACCAGTGACCCAGCGGTTGAGCCATTGAACCAGTGACCCGAGCCTTCCACCGGTTTGATAACCGGTCCGGTTTTTTGCACTATGGTCAATTCAATTGATTTTTCTCTTATGTATATCTTAAAAAATAAGTTGATAAGACAAAACAAAAAATATCAGTCACAAATTGAATATACTTTTGTAGCTGTCTTTTTTTAAAACNAATCTCTTTTTTTTTTTCTCTCCCAAGATGAATTACAACTTTCAATGCCTACAATGAAAAGTTTTGATAGATCTGACTCGCATGCATGATATAAGTTTAAATTGGGCAAGTTCATGGACTTACCTAAGTTTTGCTAATCTGCAGGAACGTTCAGACGCAAAGACCAGTTGCTTCATTTGGGGGAAATCCTTTCGCTTAGGATTATGCGATGTATAGTATAGTTTTTATTTTTCATATAGAAATTTATGGATAGCAGCCATTAGTTACAAGCTATGCTTTATTCTTTGTGAAAATATCACCAGGCCTTGCAATTACCAGTGGTTTGAGAGTTGAGACCCCTCTTGAAGGTCTATCCCATGTACTGCCTTTGGACTTTGTCCTTGATTAATGAAGTATTTCATGTTTTCCATAGAAAAACAAATTTGTATCTGCTTCATCCAGGAGATGTACTAGTGTTATTTTTATAGATTCTCATAGACACCTTACAGAATATCCTTGAAGACCAGACCAAGGAGCCACCAAAACTCACTAGTTATATCAATATTCTGGCCTCTGGCCTTCATGACCAATGAGTAATTCTGTCTAGCTAAATTACTCTCCACACCAATGAGTAACTCAAGAACTAGATTACTTTGATTCATTATCATGATTCTTACCCTTGATATAACATAACTTTGGAGGATGAAACATGAGTAAGCACTAGAACAAAACTCAGGTACCTTCAAAGAAAATTTGCTGAATCCTCGGGAGGCATAGGCATTTAGCCTTACTGTACCAGTGAATCGCACCCTTACAGAAAACTCCATTCCAATTCGAGGGCGGAAACAAACAACGTCGGCTCCGTTTGGTATGCTTTTGGGTATGTAAAGGAAAGGGTTTTACAAGGGAAAAATTGTGAGGGAAAGGAAAAGTAGTTGAGGGAATGTAAAGTAGGTAAAGATTGAAAGTNCAAACCCATCGGGTAAAATTTGCGGGTACCCATCGGATATGGGTATTTTGATCATCCCTACCTGGCATATCCGTGTAATGGTCTAAGTGAAGATTAATCTCATTCGGATCTCAGAGACGAAATGGTCAGTGCTCTCTTGACAATGTCGACTCTAGGGATCAAACTTGAATCATCTCCCTATAATGTAGCTCGCCTAGCCGCTACACCAAACACACTTATTGATACATATATTAATTTTTTGAATACAGATAAAATCGCGTATTAGATATGATAAATAAATACAGATAAAGATAATAATAAAATGATCATATTATAGCTATCCAATATCATCTCAAACCAAAATGAGTTATTACCTAATTTAATTAAGAAACTTGTTTTAAAAGGGGAAAATAAGGAGAAAGCGTGTGAGTGGAAAATGATGGAGCGATATAAGCCAGGCAGACCTTATCCGATGAAAGTGGCGTCACGTGACACGTGGCAATTGGGGGTAAAGTGTAGATAAGAACCAATGAGAAAACAGAAACGAAATAAATAAAATAAAATAAAAAGTGTAGTGAGTGAGTCAGAATGCACAGAGGCATCACTATTATTCACTATACTAACAGTTATTTAGCAGTCACAAACGGAGTAAAAAAGCAAAGCCTTTCTTTGCTTGCAGCGTTGAAAAACTAAAAAGAAAACTTGTATGAACTATGAAATTTTCTGAATTTCTGCAAATTATTTTTATTTATGTGTTTTTTAGATTTACCAATGATTAATTTTAAACTATTCATCACTTAACTTTTATCTGAAATTCTAATGATTATTAATTTATCACAGTATAAGCCATGGATGAGAATGACATGTTAACCTTAAATCTTTTAAATAATTAATTTAGTCTTCAATTTATCTTTCAATAAATAAATGGTATATCATTTTAATTTTTCAAAAATTAAATTATATATTTTATTAATCGAGTTATTAAATCATATTTCAAGAACTGGAATGGTAGATTAATCTATTTTATTTATTGTGTTTGAATCTTGTTAATAATATATACAACTTTTAGAGGGGATATTACTCTCATGAATCACATTATCAATAAATAATCTTTATCCAAAGTACAAAAAATAATTAAATATATGTTGCAGTTATAAAAAATATTACATTTAAACTTTTTTTAAAAAAATATTTTTAATAAAAATATTNTGCACTATTGGTCTCATAATTTTGAGTCAAGTTATAAAATTAGTCTCATATCTTTTGGTCAAATTGCAGAATTGGTCATATATCTTTGGGTCAAGTGCCACAGAATGTTTTCCATACCCAAATGTGGGATTCAAACACCACCACTTGGTTAAGAGACCAAGTGAAGAACCACTATGCCACACTTATGTAGCTTGGGACAATAATGTTTTTTTTAGAGTATTGTGGCAAATAAAATATTTTTTATATTATTAAAGTAAAAAGCCGAAATAATTAGGAATAATTAAAATTCTTAAACTACAATTTTCTTTTTTAAAAATCTTTGGCTTACGAAATAATATAGTGCAAAATGGGCAAAAACATATGGTAGTATAATTTTCTCTAATCTTTTTATCTTTGTATTTCTAAAATCCAAATTAAGATTTAAACTGAATAAACATAAAGGCCAGGAAACCATATACGTTCATTGTAACTAATTCTCAGTATTGTTCTTGCTCACAAGGCCTGGAAACACCAACCAAACGCTGATTCTAAAATTATTAGGATCAAATTATTGTTTTAAGCTTTTTCTTTCCAATCTAACAATGAAGATCGACGATAAAAACTCTATCTCAATGAGTTGATTCCGGTACCACCCACAAACAGAATAGGCATGAGCAAACAATATCTGGTGCTCACGACTCATTTATTTACAAAGTAAAATACTAATCAGCATCCTAAACTCTCTTATGTGTCAATAATTCTGAGTACAACGTCATTCTACCTTAAATTACAATACCTGCCAGAACACTAGTTAACCTTCAATAATTCTAAGTTCAACGTAATTCAACCCAAAAAAAAAAACACTAATACATATCCTGGATGAAGCAGATACAATTAATTGCAAGGCCTACCTCACTGAAAATAACTGCTGACATTTTCACACAGAATAAAGCATAGCTAGTAACTAATGGTTGGCTATCCATAAATTTCTATATGAAAAAAGAAAAAAACTATACTATACATAGCATAATCCTAAGCGAAAGGATTTCCCCCAAATGAAGCAACTGGTCCTTGCGTCTGAACGTTCCTGCATATAAGCAAAACTCAAGTAAGTCCATGAACTTGCCCAATTAAAACTTATAGCATGCATGCGAGTCAGATATATCAAAACCTTTCATTCTAGGCATTGAAAGTTGTAATTCATCTTGAGGGAAAAAAAAAAAAAGGAAAATGCATCCAGTAACATTTTACTAGCTATGTAGCTATCCTTTTTGCGGATCCTTAGAAATGTATCATTGAACCATTGAAACACTTTAACGAGAGGTAGTATAAAAAATGCCCAAACGTTAATATAACACTTCCATCAATGAGTATATCAGATTAAGGGAAGGTTGATGAGCTACAATGTTCCCAAAAGTTTTCAATTTAGCAGATTGATATAAAATTTAGTGAAAGGTAGATCAGGTGAAACCCTAAAGCGAATAAGCTGTTTAACCAACTGTACAAAAGGTGTCCTCAATGAGGCATTTTCCACACTTAATTTCAAAGACAACAAACTCTAGTCATCAAAAAAAAAAGTCTGGTTAATGCAGGCTCACTGATCAATGGCCTATTCTACAAGATTGGAGATTCAGAGGAGGACACGGCACTTCTTGGTAATACTAGTACGAGGGGCTTGAAGCCAAAAGGATTACTTTCAATAATAATTGGATGCTGCAACAGTGGAGATCTCGACACTAACTATACTGAATGTAATTTCGAAACTTAGTAGAGAAAGAAATATCCATTGACTTTACTTTAATCTAGTAAATTAATACTTTGACTCATTTTTTTCCATTGTCAACCCCAGGCTTACTTCTCGATTCTTCTTCACAGCCAGACCAATTTCTGAACAACCCTTTCTTGACTTACGGAGAACTTATCTCTGACCCACATTTTAAAATTGGTGGTATGTTCAAATATATTAAAAATTAAGACATAAAGTTAGAGAAACCAGGAATAATATCAAGCACCAGATCTTAGAAAAGAAAAGAAAAGAAAATTTAGGGCTATGATGCAACTTACTGTATCTGAGAACTTGGTGGTTGTGCAGCCATGAATGTTAAACCACCTACATAATCAAACCAAAATCAGAATATGATGGACAATAACAAAATCCTGCCCTAGCCCACCACAATGATTTGAATAATTTCATTCACTTGTGCACATTTAAACTGTGATGAGCAAGAAGTCTGATAATGAATGCAACATGAGCAACATTTAGTGATGTTTATGCTTCCATTAAAAATCTTGAAATACCTTGCCCTGCAGATGAAATATAAGGGGCGATACTTTGAGGGAGCCATGGTTCAGCTATACCACCATGGAATGGGGGTGCCAACTGTGTATCTGGCAGAGCATCTTTCAAAGAGCTGATATCAAGAAACTGCAATTGATACAGTGGGCATGTTAGATATAGGAAGCTGAAGAACGTGTTTACCAGCCTCCAATAACCATCATGCATGCAAACAAGTTCAATAGAGGCAGATTATTTTGATTAGGGTTTAAAATTACAATAGTCATAGACAGCAGCCAGCAAGGATAGAACCCCTTATCACTTGGCCATACAGGCTACATTACTATGTCAACTACCATTTCTTTCCTAAAAGATTAGAAGAAGCCTCATGAATTGTGTTACAAACATCTTTAACAATTAGTATCAAATCAAGTTTATCTATGATGTATGGTAACATCCTGATTAACACAAATGTACTATCAATCGATGACATACCATATTGTTGTGCTCTAAATCAGATTCATAGGGAAAATCAAATGGATTAGTTGATTTCTGGTTGGTTGCATTATGTGGAGCCTCTCCCTGAAAGAAGAAACAAAGTAAATAACTAAAAAACTAAAACACAAGACAAAAATGGTAAAAAGGCTCAAGCAACAGAATAACACAAACCACTAGGGGAAGCACAGATGCAGGATATGGTGAACCGCTAACATATGATGGAATATTATGATTATTAGATTCACCAACAGGGGTAAATCCTTCCATCCCACCTTTAGTGAAACCCTGGTAGAAGAAAACCATTTAGGACTGTTTTTAATTTAAAAATTAGGACTACTATGATATTATGGCATATATGCACCAACCTTAGAAAATTGTAAAGCCAAAAATTGTTGATCATCACTCGATGGAAGACTGTGTGGTTGCAGTCCCTGATTAACAGTGTCTACAGGAAGGTGAGAACCAGAGTCTTCAAATGCATTCCATGGCTGTTTAAGTATCAACATAAAGAACTTCGTTAACTTTCAATTATATCTATGGTCTCTAGATCTTTGAGGGGATAGAAAAAAGAAAACAAAGAGCAACATAAATTTCTCATGGAGAATAACACAAGACATCAAGGCACCGTATACCAAAATTTGTTGCACTCCAATATTTGAGATGGCTTACTTGAGTATTTTCTGCAGTAACAGGAACTTGTTCTCCACTTTGCACACCACCATGCCATGGATTGGATGTAACTGAAGGTTCACGAAAACTGGAAGTTTCAAAAGATGGCCACTGCATGCTAGCATTTACAGTTGAAAATGGATCAAATATTTCCAGCAAAGACTTGTGTGTTGAAGGTACTCCTGCAGGCGTTTCAACCTGTGCAGTAGGTGCTGTATGCTGAGATATATCAAATGTTGCCCACCCGTCATTTTTAGGGACCAAGGACTCTTTCGACTTCTCATTTGAGGTAGCAGCCAAATGCTGCTGGGGAACATCTGCAAATAAGTCAATAGGTGGGGGCTGGGATGTTTGTGCAGGTTGGTTTTCATTCAATGATGGAGCTGAAGACAAAACAGATCCTTGAAACAAATCCACTGTTGGCGCCTGGGTTGATGCTGGAAACTCAAAAAGATCAACAGATGGTGCTGCCAAAGAGAATGGCTCAGATCCTGCTGGCACCTTTGAAAGATCCAAGCTAACAGATCTTGCAGGATGAGATTGTTGTGGTACAGCACACACTTTATCATGATGGGATCCAGAAACTTGGACAGGTTCTGAAAAAAGGTCAATCAAACCACCAGTACTGTGAGATCTAGAGGACACCAGGTTGCTGTCTGTTGATCCCAATGACATGGTTCTCTGGGAAAAGTAGACCAATTAATATCATCAGTGTTAGAGAGAGAGACAATCAACATGCTATAGAAACAAGACCACAAGCACTTGCAAAGTAATCAACGATTCATAAAAAAATGTCTGCATACTCACTAAGCAACTTGCTATAGATACAAGACCACAAACACTTGAAAAGTAATAAATAACAATTCATACAAGATGTTTGCATACTCGCACAGAAAGTTTAGAAACTTCACCCAACGCTGTCAAGTCCTTGTCAATTTAGATTGAAAATTACCATAAGTGAGGAATTAGGAAAATGATATTGAGCAAACAAATGACTTCTGCACTAACACTTCCAGCAAAATTGATCACAAAGACAGTGAATACCTTTTCTATGAGCCTTACTGTATTAAAATTTTCTTTTTAATTCCTATGTTTATTATTTGTGCTTTCTTAGGAAGATACCTTATCCTCTTCTTTCGTAATATTTCTGTCTTCCCAGTAATAATATTTGATTCTTTTATAAAAAATGACATTATGAAAATGAAAGTTTAGGCCTCTGGCCTAGCAAGGTTATTTCAAGAAAAATATAGGGAGAGAAGCAAACAAGTGAACAACAAAATTTTGTTCACACACCACAAGCAGTAAATTCCCATGTCTACTTAAGCCTTCACCTGGTCAATTGAATCCTATACAAAAGGACATCTTTATGGGTAAATAGTTCATTAAAACAAAACATATCTCTAGGTACTATCTCAATTGGTTCACAGTGAGCAAGAAACAAGAAGATTAAAAAAAATTACTGAATCACCTCTAGGAACACTTCCACTTATTAATATAAGTTAACGGTTTACCAGGGTAAAACAGTCATAGAAGCAGGCAGATTTTTTCTATCATAGGCAATTACCAAAGATTTTGAAAATAAATTTTCTTTTTGAAAAAAAAAAAAAAAACCTGTGGATGATGTCCATTTGCATCTCCCTTGGCAATTGTTTCCAGCGACAAATACCTCGACTGAGTCCACACATCTTCACTTGAACCAGCAACGGAACGCTGATGGAATGGAGGGGACTGCACACCAGATTTGAATTGTTCACTTCCACTGGAGACAGAATAGTCCAAAATTCTTGGACCAGATCCCTCATTGGCAAACCTATCCTCAGATGCATGATCGCTGAAGCGACCAGGACTATAAATAATACTTGAAATCTTTCCTTCATAGCGGCCTTTATCTGAGCCAGGCTTCCTGGTCAAAGCAGCTGCTTGTTTTCCATACCGTCGATCTTCATATTGATAATCATATGGAGGACTTTGAGAATATGAATGATAAGAACTGGCACGCCTTGTTTCATCTCCATGGACTCTAGGACTCTGCATTAAGGTGCAAAAATGACAAGTTAAGCATCAAACAAGATAGTGCTAAATAAGTTTGATCTTTGGAACACATGCAATTAATAATGTCTAATTGATTTCATTTATCCTAGCAAGAAAGACTTGACATCACTGATTTCAGAAACTGAAGTTTCATTTAAACATTTAGGTGCGGAGTGCGCATCACAGGAAATAAGAATCAGTCCACTCACTTATTTTATAAATTCATTTACTTATATAATGATCTGATTTGTATTCAATCGAGATCTAAATTTTACCACAACAGAGCAACAATACATATTCTACAGTCTACAATACCAACCACCACTCCACCAGTAATGCCAGAAACTCAGTACTTAAGTTTCAGAAAACAGAACACATAAAGAAATCTAAGACAAAACTAGCTTCAGAAGGTACTCGCATCTAGAGCAATGCAATGTATATATATCTAAGAATATATTGCCTGCAAGTCTCTTGGAGGCTTGTCAGAGGACTTCGCTCCACCATATTTTCGATCGATGTATACATTCCTTATGAACTCCCTTATTTTATCAGCATTGCTGCAAAAGAAAAATATGATTACTTTAGATGATGAGATCTACTTATTAACGTATATACTTGTCAATTGTCATAATAATGTTTAGACCTCAACAGCAAAAGACTATATTGCACCTGCTATCTGGCAACCGCTGCCTCTGGAAGTCCCAATCTTTCAAATATATGTCCCTCGCTCGCTAAATGGAAAAGGCCACAGAAAAAGTTGTTTCAGTAAGTAATGAGCTGCTCCAAATTTCAGACCTCAAACATAAAACAAATTCCCAATTTACCTGGTTGCCACCATTTTGAAGAGCTTCTACTTCTTGAGATGTGAATTTTGCCATTGATACAGATTTCACGCGATGAGTAAATTCGCGACTGTACCACAATAAGTAAGAAAGAAAACTTCGAGAATCATAATCTATCTACCAAATGTGAACATAATGTTCAAAACATGAAAAAATAAAAATAAAACAAACAAAACAAAAGTTAATTTTGATTATATTCCATATTTGTATCACATTTAGAGGAATACAAGGAATAAACCACCACAGAGATCAAATCCTTCCTAAAATAAGCATTAACTTTTACTTCAGTTGCTTCCTCCTTTTATATGATCAATGTCATATACCAAAAAATGGCAAAATAAAACCGCAGCTAATACAATAGAACGAGATTTTCTAATTTAGAATTTCAGGATTTTAAATTCAAAAATTAATTACCGATAGCTCTAGAAACTAAAGTTCAAGAAAATGCTCATTACAAAAACAAAAATAGCTTAGCCATGATGGTTATCAGCCACACAAGCATCAATTGTCACCCAAGCACAACATCTTGTGGCTCAAAATGATCATTTTCTTGACTAGAACTATAAGCACTACAATTAGCTGAGCTTGGTAAATTAACTCCAAGTATGTTATAACTTATACGACTGACTTCTCAAATAAACTGTTGAAGATAAACAGTATATAATATGTACAAGTTGAAGAGGAAATTGTTTAACAAGTACTTTACACGAAATCTTTTATCACCATTAGTTTCTATCAAAAATGCATTTCAACATTCAGGATACAGCAATATTTTAAAAAATAATAAAAGTAACTAAATGTACTCACTGAATCCCACTGCATGTCATGCAAATGAAGGTCCAAAAGTTCGTACAAACATATTGCGGGCCCTGTACAATAAATGAATGCCAATTAACTGAGAATCTTCTCATAAAAGAGAAACTTCCAAAACAAGAAGTTCAGGCGAATACTTACGGAGATACTAAAGAATTCATAGGGGAAAAAAGAAAAAAAAACCTTAAGTTATACGAATCAGCATTGAGTGTTGAGAAGAAAAATGCTGCATGATCGATTTCAAAAAATCTTAGTAGTTAACCTAAAATGGTTGATACGTCGCATCTTTGGTAAATACTTAATACTTTTTTGGCAAAATTTCAGCTAAGGCATTGTAATCATGGGGTGCCACAAAAGGTAAGGCTGTACTTAGGATCAAGGTCAACTTCTCGTGACAACTCTAAATCTTCACAATTCTCAGCGAAACCCGCCCCNAAAAAAAGAAGGGGCAAAGAGAATACCAGACTATTGCAGTTGATACATCTTCGATTTGGCGGAAGCTTCATAAGACCTCTAATAATTTTCTCGTTTCTCTCATCCTCCTTTCTGCTTCCCATTTCTCGAAGAATCGGCAAAGAAGCAAGAACAAGCAGAAACTGGAATCAAAACCAGAGATGCAAACTCAGTTGCAGAACAGGGGGGAAAAATCAAGAACTGAAAATAGACGAAGTGTCGGTAACGGATCTAGGGTTTTGGGGTTATGATTTGGTGAGGAAGAAGAAGATGAAGATAGAAATAGATTAGCTAATTTGGTTATGGATGGTTGAACCAAACCAAACGAAAAGAAACGAACCAAGAAAACGAAACGATGTATGAATGAATATGAATGGGTTCACAGAAACACAAGAAGAGAAGAGGATGGAAAAAATTGGAAATAAATATTATTGCCTATTTGCTATATTTATTTGATTGATAAATCTATTTATTTTTTAATTTCTTTGTGGGTGTATATTTTTTGTTGAGGTAATTATTAATTATTAAATCATTGATGACCATGAATTCCAACTCAAGTACAGAAAGGTAACATGATGTTTTTGAAGTGTGGGAGCACCGGGAACGGCAAGTGCCAACGTTTATTTTCTTTTCTTTATCAAAAAACAAAAACGTTTATTTTCTTTTCTTTTGTTAAAATCACATTTTGGTCCTTAAAATATAGGGTAAATTTTTTGTCTGAAAATATTTTTTATTTCATTTTGGTCCTCAAACTTTCTCACTTATTCTATCATTAGTCAAAAATATAATTTTTGAATTCTAATGCTATCTTTAAGCTGGACATTTGACTTGTATAATTTTTCTTTTATATATGTTTTAGTAAGTGAGTTTATAAAATGAAAAAGAAAATTATAAATTTATTTTTAATTTATTCTTTTTAGAGAACTCTCTCCCTTTTTCTCAATAATTCTTTCAATTGTGCATCTGAGGTTATCTAAATTCCTCTGCTTTTTGTTTCCTATTTTTATAATTGGAATAAATCTGATTTTTAGTTTTCCATAAAGTTTAGGGCCTGATTGGTTTAAGAAAATGTTTCCTGTTTTCATTTTCTGTTTCCATTTCTGGAATTCTATTTTCATTTCAAAATTTTCAATATTTAAGAAATATGTTTGTTTTATAAAGTTAAAAAATCGTTTTCATTCATATTTAAATTATGTTAACTTGAATAACACTAATTTTTATATGTTTTTAAGTTTGATTATAGCTAAATGATGATATTAACATGATTAAATAGTTTACTTTTGTGTAATGTTGCAAAATATCATAAGTTTGTTTTTGGAAATACTGGAAACGTCTTTTTGACGTTTCCTGTTTTCAGCCT
>QANZ01023827.1:61420-123360 GCA_003254925.1 Chamaecrista fasciculata
GAGAGAGAGAAAATTATAAGTGTAATAAATGAGGGTATGTAAAATTACTATTTTGTCTAATTATCTTTTTTATATTTGTATTAGAGTGTAGGTAAATATAGGTATATAAATAGGGGTAGATTAGTAAATGTATGATAAATGAGATGATGATTTGGATGAGATGAGGATTAGGATGAGATTGAGATGAGATTATGTGCCACACAAACACCCAAACTGGACTGTTCATCTAATTTTAGGTTGAGATTAGGATTGAAATGGGATGAGATTGGCATGTGTTGTTGCCAAACAGGCCCTAAAATAGGCATAAAATAAGACAATCTCATATATTGTATTTTGCTTCAGTTTTCGATTATTTTGAGTTTGGATATGTTCTATATATGTAGACAGTGGTTCTATCCATGTTTTTTTGTCAAATTAAAGGACTCATAAATCTAATAACGGTAATATATTGAATGGAGAAAATACAAAATGGCTCACGTGTATGTACAGGATGGAAAAATATAGGGTTAAAGGGTCAATTTAGTCCTAAATGTATGCCTTAATATTCATTTTGGTCCATTATATTTCAAAATATTCAAATTGCTCCTAAATATTTGCAAAATGTTTCATTTTGGTCCCAACTATTGAATATGGCTTGTTTAGAGCTACGTATTGTTCCCAAAAATACTTTCTCTATCTAGTTGGGACCAAAATGAAACATTTTACCAGTATTTAGGACCAAAATGAATTATTTTGCCAACATTTAGGATCAATATGAACATTTTGAAACATAATGGACCAAATGAATATTAGGGCATACATTTTGGATCAAAATGAACCATTGACCAAACATTTTTGTGTTGTTTTGTTATTTGCATTATGGTCCTTAAACTATTATTTGTTATTTTTTTTTCGTTGGATTTCACAAATAGATTTGATTATTGATGACTGGGATTTCGTATAAGCCTCAAGTTATCATTTACATTTTACACATGTTAGGGATTGATTAATAGGACCGGTACAAATTTATGGACCAAATTGTATTTTTAAAAATAATTCCAATATTATTTTCATTTTAGCCCTTCATTTCATCCACTTGGATTGACCTCTAACCCTTCATCCAAAATTTTCTCATCCTCACGCTTTCCAATAGCATATCACACTTTCTCATATCATCACATCTCAATATCATTCCAATCAAACGACACCCAAACACCTATCATCTCATCTCATTATTTCCTACCATTTCTACCCCTATACAAATTAAAAAAATCCATAAAGCTATTTCAACCAACGACAATCATTACATACCCTTTTATATAATTTCACACCTTATTTAACATCATTTTTTCTAAAATTACCCAAACACCAATACATCATTTCATCTCATCCAATTCAAACTTAATCTCATCTCGTCCCATAAACTTGTATTGGATTGAAATAGTTGTCACCTTTCAAATTTATTGAGGGTGAATAATGAATTGACGTTTTTTCTAAAAAAAATAAATTAAAAATGGAACTTTAGTAATCATCTTAATCTGGGAAAAACTACAATTAAATCACCATGAGTCTGTCACGCGAGGATTATCCTCTGTTTAGCTATTTATAACTAGAGTGTTTATCAACTTGGTTCGAATTCGATTCAGCTCATATATTTTAACTAATCAAATTAATTCAATTAGATGATTTAAAAGGTCATTGAACTAGTTCAATCACAATATAATCAATAGAATCGACTTTAATTAATTTAAATTATATTGGTTGATTAATTAATTTATTTGGATAGAAATAATTGAAAAAGAAAACAAATATAGTTGATTAATCTACAATCAATTCAACTATAATATATTTTTAATAAATAATAAAATATTAAATCAGTATAATATAAGCATTAATATTTAAAAAATTATAATAATTCATTAGTGATTTATCTTAACTGGTCGTTTTATACTTGGACGTAGAGCTGTCAAAGTGGGCTAACCCGGCTCACACGGGTTGGCCCACCACGGGTTGTGGGTTATACGAGTTGGCTCACCCAAGCTAAAATATTTGGTGAGCCAGAATTTCGTCAACCCGGCTCACCAGCTTGGTGAGCTGGGTTGGCTCACTTAACCCACTAAAAAAAATTTATTTATTTTTTCTTTAAACTTCAAAGTAACCTATTTTTGCAACCTATTTTTTTTCTTATACATACATGATACATTATAATTTAATAATTTATACATATTTACAACTATATATACCATCAGATTTTTTTTGAAGAGGAAAAGATGAGTGGATTAGGTTTTAGGTTTAAAATTTAAGTTAGTGAATTAAATTTTTAGTTTTTATTTTTTAAAATTCAATTTTCTTTTTATTTAGGTGGGTTGGTGAGTCAACCCACCAACTCGCCAGGTTAGCTCACCATGGCTCGCGGGTTAGGTGAGTCAACCCGCGCGAGCCAAAATCATTGGTGAGCCGGGATTTCGTCAACCCGGCTCACCTTTTTGGTGGGTTAAACGGGTCCAACCCGTGGGTTAGAACCCGTTTTGACGACTCTACTTGGACGATTGTTTACTCGACTGAATAACAATACGCTCCTTTTCTTGTCTATATATATATATTGAGTATTAACACAATAATCAAATTATGTATTTAAAAGGGTTAGCATACAAAGTTTGAGTTTTTAGGTGAGATGTAATTGTTGATGTAGTATAACTATAGTCATTTATGTAATTTAATGCTGAAAAATAATTAAAAATTAATAATTTTTTTAACCAATCAAAACTGTGTATGGAGTCACATCATTAGTTACATACAACTAACTCTTTCACATGTCATTATTTTATTTGCTCATAACCTATTGCATCGCATGTCAAGAATCAAACTTTATATTATAGTCTAATCCTTATTTAAAATTTAGTTTCTATAATGTTATTTTAAAAAGAATAAATTACAACATAAATAATATTTCAAAAAATAAATTATTAAAGTATTCAAACAATGGCAAACGAGCTACAATTTTGTACCACATATATATAATAGTATGATATAACATAACTCCCTATATTATTGCATCTCCACGTCCACTCCTATAAACCATACAATTTGTATCCTTATATTGTAGGCAGAAATTATGTCTGTATCTTCTCATATCATTATTTATGCTCTTGATAATTGACTTATAAATTAAATTATTGAAAGAGTATTAACTAGCCATGACATGATTGATAAATTTTTATTATGTTATTTTGAGTTTCAATCAAACGGTGTACAATGAAAAAAAAAAACTTTGTTGATAAAAGTTAATTTTGCCTTGATGTTTTGCACAAGATTTTTCTAATTGTTGATTGAAAATAATGTTTAATCATTTTTTTAAAAGTTACTTTTCATAAGTTTTTTCTCTCCACACTTGAGGTCGTTAGCAAACAAGGTCGAATAGTGCGTTAAAAGTTAGTATTTCTGTTTTGACCAAATTCATTCTCAGAGTATTATTTGACCTCATTTGCCAAAAACTCCAACTGGATAGAGAAAGAACTCGTTAAGAGTAACTCGTAGTTTTAATTTTGTCACATTCGTACTTGAAACAAGAGAGATATAATCAACTTTATTAAACGAGTGACTCACTTTTGGTCCTCGATTATAACTCCAATTTCGTTAAATTTGAAACGTGAGAAATATGACCGACTTCAATAATTAGGAATCAACCATGAAATTTATTGAGAACCAAAACAAAACTTCTAAGAAGTATTAAGGACCAAACATAATGGAAAAATATTAAGGACTAAAATAGAATTTAATATAACTATTAGGGACCAGAATGAAGTTTTTGCCTATATAAAATATAAAATACATAAAGGGTTTCCACTTTCCACTTGGAGTTGGAGGATTACAGTCAGACACCAGCTTCAACGACAAAAGGACAGATGGATTATGACATCCTCAATCGGAGAAGTAAAATAATTAAATGTATGCTAAAATTAATTTAACTTATAGATATAATTTGTTCAGATGTTTTATTCTATTTTACTTGTTTTAAAAATTGACAACATTCATAAAGAGAATAAACAAAAGTCCAATCTGAAGGTTATTCTTAACGAGAATATAAACTAGAATGATTAGTTTAGTCTATATTCCGTAATTAGTTAAACGAATCCACCGTGGCTTCAGCTCAATAATGTGTTTTTTTTTATGAAAAATGATAGTAAATTAATAATTTTATCTCTTAAAGAGAGGATAGATGGTTTTCTCCCTTAATTTTATCCTTAAAAAATAAAATGATAAAATTTAATTACTAAAGTATGTGATTATAATTAGAGAAATCAGTCTCCGAATAATTGCGACTTAATTTGATTATTCAGAGAACATCAACATCAATAGCAACTTAGTTTTGGTTTGACTGGATTGGCCATGTGGTTGGGCGGCCTGTTTGGCTGTTTGGTATTCTTCATCATGCTTTAAATTCAGTGGATAATCATAATTTGATTGAGAATTTGAGATAGAATTCTTCATCATGTTAATTTTTTCCAATACATCTTATGTAGTGTTAATGCTATAATTTTTATAGGCATAAGGCCATAAACACCATTTCGGTCACTAAACTTTATATCAACTGTCAATTTTATCTATAATATTTTACATTTTGGTTAATTTTATTTTTGGATTAACTTTTTTCAATAAATTAATAACAGATTATTTTTCAATCTAAGTTAAAATTTTGTTTTTTTTTTTTCTAATAATTTTACATTATATATCATTAGTTACGTAAATTTTGTCATTAACATTTTTTTAAAATAAAAAAAAAATATAAAATTAATCAAAATATAAAATATTAGAGACAAAATTTATCTTTAAAAAAAAAATTAATAGTTTATATGAAATTTGAGTACTAATTGGTTTTTTTCTTTATTTTAAATCACTCCGTTCATTTCAAAATAGGTCCCATTCACTCTCAATTCGTACCGTTTTGGTTTGAGTTTTACGCATTCTCTCTCAATTTTTCTACCTTCATCTTATCCCTCTCTCGCTCTCTCTCTTCCATGGCCACTGTCATCAGAGCTCCGATTTTCCGGCCACCGCCGCCGCCACATCCCTCCACCCTCCTCTCTTCCAAGTCCCCGAAACCCTTTTTTGTATCTTTCAAACAGACTCGTGGCTTTAGAGCTTATCCTCTCAGCTCTCTACGGTTGGCTCACATAGGCTTAGCATCGCTTCGGTTCGTCAAGTTTGCGCCCTTTGCTTACGGCGGAGAAACCGAGACCACTGAGACTGAGACCCAGGTAATTCAAGAATCAGGGGTCCTAGTGAAGTATTTTGGACTTTATGTGTGCATTTTATTTTTTGGGGGTGTGACTTGCACATTGTGATGTTTATCTTCCTGTTTATGCTTCTTTTTAATTATTGTGACTTGCACTTAAAATTTTCATAAGCATGTAGTTTATGGAGACGCTATTAATTATTCTAAAATTTTGTTCCCAGTTCCTGTAATTTCCGAAAGAGAAGGGTTTTTCTAGGTGTGTGCCTTTTGGTGTGGATGTCAATTTCAAAACCTCCTTATTCTCTTCAGTTGGCATATATATATATATATATAGAATTGAATGAAATTAACTTATTCGATAGATATATGAAGTTTTACCCGTTCTTGTTATACTTGCTGAATTTGGAAATGCTTGTCTTGTGAAAAATGAATGCAGTTAGTTTCCAGAAGAGAAGGGCTTTTCTAGGGCTGGTTTTGTGTGTGCGTGTTGGGGGAAACCGGTTTGGGGTGGGGGGGTTTAGATTTTCACTGGAGTGCAAGTAATTATGTGGTTCCCAATTAGTTAAACCTTTTTAAACCTCCTAAAATGCCTTAGATGAAAGACAATAATAAGTACACGCCTGAGTGAAGTAAGGCACCATAATAGAAAAAATGCTTTATGAACAAAATTAAAGAGATATAAGTTTGTAATAACACTTGACATATCATTTAACTATTATAAGTTCTAATATAATAATCATTAAGTCATAAGTCACTATAATCATCAAAATCATTAGTCATATGTCAAAACCCTACATAACTAATAACCTAAATAATATCTACCACTCATTGAACTGTTGGGATGGGTTTCCTACTTGTTTGGCTTGGTATGGGTTGGGATTTTTTTTTTTCTTTTAACCGTTTAGCGCATATTTCACTGAGGCGCCAGAGGCACTTGCCTTTCCAGGGAAAAAAAGAACCAAAGGCACTCGTTTTAATGGTGCTTGATTGAACCCAGCATCTCCCATGGCACAAGAGGCGCTGTGCAAAAATAGCACCCCGCCTCAATGCCTTATGTGCTAAGTGAGTACCTTTGACAACATTGATATGGGCTTTTACCCATTCTTGTTATACTTGCTGAATTTGGAATTGTTCAGGCAATACACAGTTGATAACTCGAAAAGTAGCTTGGTCAATTAATTTCCTGAGGGATTTTAGGGAACTTGGTAATGTTATTAGTTCATTTTTACTTCCTTGTGTAAGTAATCTCTTAATTTTTTATGGTGATTTTTAAGCTAGTTTTAGTTTAGTCAATATGGGAGGTTTATAACTTTGAGGTCAAGATTGAATGAGTGTCTTAATGTATAATCTATGAAATATAGTTAAAAGTGAGAAGTATTAGTTCCTGTTCCTACCTTAATTAGCTGATACTTTCATGTAACAGGACTCTTCAGATGGTGCTCTTGATGTGAAGGACAGTGCAGGTGATGATGAGGATATTGAAGTTGAGGAAACACCTGCTTCGCCTCTCCTGACATTGTTTCATTCTTACAAAGAATCATTGGTTAATAATGATGAAACCAAAGTTGCTGAGTTGGAATCATTGTTGAGATCTGTTGAAGATGAGCAAATTGATCTGGAAGGGAAAATTGCTTCTTTATCAGAAGAATTATCTACAGAGAGAGCTCGGATTCTGAGGATTAGTGCAGATTTTGACAATTTCCGAAAGAGGACTGAGAGAGATCGCCTTTCTCTGGTAACAAATGCCCAGGGGGAAGTGATGGAGAGTTTGTTGCCTGTTTTGGATAATTTTGAGAGAGCAAAAGCTCAGATCAAGGTGGAGACAGAGGGAGAGGAAAAAATAAACAACAGCTATCAGAGCATATATAAACAGTTCAATGAAATTCTAACCTCACTTGGAGTCAAATCAGTGGAGACTGTCGGGAAACCCTTTGATCCATTGGTAAGTTAATCAGCACTTTTGGATGTATCAACTTCTTGATTTCTAATAGGAAAAGTCTTTTGAATCGTGTAGGTGATTATATTTCATACAAAAACAGAAAAAAGCATTCCATGATAAAGATAGGATCCTAATGCATTTAAATTGTCATTTTGGTCATTAGGAAATTAAGTCAATGGCATTCAGGCATTACGTGTTGTACAGAAGCCATTACACTTATCTGCTACAAAAATTTGACCATGGGGTCCCTGTTGCACTTCATAAAATTACAGAATTCTTGTTCACTTCATCAATATAATTTATTTTTTATTTGGGTTAATCCTCAACAGACTTAGTTTCCCTGAGTCCCTCGTGTTCTTAAACTTCATTTTTTCGCTCTTCCATAAAAGATATCCTATAACAATTAACAATTAACGAGAGACAAGTCTGTTTGCCCACCCTTTTTAATTTTTTGGAATAATGTTGTCATCTTTGACTGATGCAGGGCCGCAAGCCAGTTGGCTCGAAATTCAATCGTGTTCTTGATGAACTTTTTCAAACACTTTATCAAGTTAGTTCAGGTTTCCTGAAGACCTGGATACGCTTTTAACTCAAAGCAATTCGTGATTGATTCGAGCCAACTTGGTGAGTTGGATAGTGTGTAACAAAAATTGTCAAAGAAAGAGAAAAAGTGAAACAGCCAAAATGTGTGTGAAAATTTTGGCATGTATTCTTAGACACTGTTGCTATATGTAAATGTAGAATGCTTTAACTTTGAAACTCTTTGCATCAGCTGCTGCCTTGAAATGAAATGGTAGAGGCTTGGCTCTTTTATTGATGAAACTATATTTAAGAGTAAGACAGTCTTTCGTTCAACTGATAAACTATGATTTGTACTTTCTTCTGTAAAAGCTTCATGAAGCCATTATGCGGGAGGATTCCACTGAATTTGAAGAAGGCATCATAATTCAAGAATTCAGAATGGGTTTTCAACTTGGTGATCGACTCTTGCGCCCGTCAATGGTGAAGGTATCGTCTGGTCCGGGCCCAACGGAACCAGAGAAAGAAGTGCCACAAGAAAAACTAGATGCAAGTGAAATATCTGAGGGTAGTAAACAGAATGATGACAGCACAGAAACAGAGTCTGCTTGAAAGATCCAATTTTGTTTTTTTGGTAGTCAGTCTAATCACCAGAAACATCACATTGTTTATTAGAGTCGCTGAAGTAATATTGCTGCCAAGTTTCCTCTTAAAGAAAGTTCATATGATTTTTTTGAGATTTTGAGTTGTGATTTCAACATAGTGTACTCTTGCATGGCTTTATAGAGTTAAATTGAGACAATATGAGTTTTGCCAATTTGGAAATACCATTTTGTACTGGGAATACCATTTTTCTAAAGTATTTTATGACAAAGAACTTGATCGTCAAGTTGTGCATTTCGCCGAAGTATTAGCATAGATCATTGAGTGAGATTTTGCATTATGTATCTTTTCTTTTTCATTTTTTTAGTAAAGATAGGGGTTATTTCTGCAGTCGATAATTACAGACTATTCATTTCGAGATGTAAAGATTATTAAAATATATTTTGTTTATATCAATAAATTTTTTTCAGACATATGGCTTGATTCAAACATGAAATATCACGTTTAAATAAGTCAATTATTTATCAAGTGGGTTAGATTTTATAGTGCATTATGTCTGTTTTGGTTATTTGTTACAATGCATTTTGCCTTAGTATTAGATAAAATCATTTAGATCATTGAGGGAGATATTGCATTATATGTCTTTGGGCTAGTTTTTATTAAGCGTGATTTACCTTTGTTTTTTTGGCCAGAGTGATGTACTTTTATTGCAAGTGTAGAATCCAAAGTTTGAATGGAAGAGCAAAATGGACACAAGATGTGTCTAGGGATGATGGTTAGGGTATGAGTAGGATGCTATAATTCTTGAACCTAGATATGAGCCATTAAAAACAATCTCCATACCTAGACCAATTAAGGGTGTGTTTGGGAAATAAGTATGTAATGAAACGATGATTTTATGTAATGAAATGGTAATGAGAAAATTATGTAATGAAAATGTAATGATAAATGGTGTTTGGATTGTTAGAGGTGTAATGAAAAAAATAGGATTGGAAATTATGTAAAAGGGTATGTAATGATTGTGGTTGGTAGAAATAATTATATGGGTTTTTGAAAATTGTAGAGGGTTAGAATTGGTAATTGATAATAAAATGAGATAGAGATAATGAAATAATATTTTGACTTTTGGTTGTGGTTGTCAAAATATCATTTAGCACAACCACAACCAAATGAAATTGTCTTGGAATTTGTGCTAAATGTGAATATTTGTAATGAAGGTTGGAGTGAAATGTGTGTCTCGGCCCGTAAAAAATCACATTCATCAACGATTGGGTCTCTCTCTTAAATTCAATGACCAAAAAATAAATTCAGGGACCAAAATAGAATAATCTCTACAAATTCATAGACCAAATAATTTATCTTCAACTAACAACAAATTATTATTCATAATTTGATAAATAGTTNTTACAAATTCATGGACCAAATAATTTATCTTCAACTAACAACAAATTATTATTCATAATTTGATAAATAGTTTCAACAATATACCATATATTAAAAGATAAGATAATTATTTGAAAAAAAATAATTTATTTGAAAGATTATTGTTTTTCAATTTTATTTTAAATTTTTTATACTACAAAAAATATTATCCATATATATACTAGAGAAGGAACCAAATTTATATTTTTCATTCGGGCTATTCGTGTAAGGGTCTAAGCGAAGACTAATTCCATTCGGGTTACAGAGACCAAATGGTTGAGCCCTCCCAACAATGTCAACTCAAGGGATCAAACTTGGGTCATCTCACCTCGGGGGTAGCTCGCCAACCACTACACAAAACACTTGTTGATAAAAAATTATATTTTGATTAATCACGTATTGACTTGTTAAGTTGATATAATTCCAAGAATTAAAATAATTCTTTAATTAAAAAATATAAATATATAANTGATAAATAGAGAGAGAAAGTTGTAAGTGTAATAAATGATGGTATTGAAAATTACTATTTTGCCAAATAACTTTTTTATATTTGTATTAGAGTATAAGTAATTATAGGTATTTGAATAGGGGTATGCTAGTAATTGGAATGAAAAATATAATGAAATGATATTGTAATGAAATAATATTTTTGTAATGAGTTTGTAATTAGTAAACAAACAGCTTTGTTGTACTGTAGTTCAAGTTATGTATTAAAAATGGAGATAATAAGTTTGTAATGATTTAATCATTTCTCAAACACACCCTAAATACTTTAATCTCCATATTCAATCCGGAATTAGAGCGCAGTTCAACTTCACAATCTTAACTAATAAAAAAAAAAAAAAACTTGTTAAAAAGTCACAAACTCACCTTCTCTATACATATAGGATGATCAAAATATTTAAACTTAATGGAAATTCTCAAATTTTATCTTATCAGTTTGGGTTTGGGCCCGAGTCAAACCTCAATGGTATGAGTTTGGGTATGGTAATATCCAACCTGTAATAATAAAAGTTTAAGATTAGAAGAAAAAAATAAAAATTATTAAAACTCCAAACTATCCTAAATCCTCTAATCTGGAGATATTTGAAAAATAACCATTCAAGTGATTTAGAATGATTTACAACCTATTGTAACTATTGTAAATCATCACACCTCTCACTAATTAAGACTCCTAAATCATTTCATTCCACCACACATAATTTTTTTTTCTTAAATTATCCTCCAAATCAAGCTTTTAAGATTTTTTTTTTAAAAAAATAAAATCAAAACAAAAGATTATTCATATCTCTAGGATGAAAACAAAAAAATTAACTTCTTTTTTTCTTCAAAGAAAAATTAAAGAAGAAAAGAAAACATTACATGGTCAAATAAGAGAAATATGTTTTGGTTCAAGGCAAAAAGGGAAACAGCGAATTAGACTAGAAAACATCAAAGCACATGAAAATTAGCAGTTAAAGCCAAAGAGCATAGAATAAAGATTTATGTGGATATATAGCATTGATTGGCCACACCATTCTCACAAACATTTCTTCCAAATTGAAGAAGTACTAATTAATCAAGCAGTTCATACCATATTCATAGAATTGCAAAAATGAGAGAGGAGGTAGAGGAGAGGCAAACCAGGCCAGAGGTTGAAAAAGAAGCAGCAGAAAAAGAAGATTCAATGAGTAAAAGGGTATGGAAAGAAAGCAAGAAGATGTGGATTGTAGCAAGTCCAGCCATAGTAACAAGGGCTTCATCATTTGGTGTAAATTTGGTTAGCCTAGCCTTCGTTACTCTATTATATGTTTAAATGTTTTTTTACATATGTTTTACAATGATACCACTCTATGTTTAAATGTTTTTTTTACATATGTTTTACAATGCTTAAAAGTTATTGGTGATACTTTTGAAGTGAAAATGCATTAAAATGATAAACTGATGATACTTTTGAGGTGAAGATGCATCAAAATTAGAAATTATGTGCTCAATAGAGAAAACAATGTGCTTAATTCCAATATAAATATATTTAAACGAGGACCAATCGATAGTTACAAAAATAGTTCCACACTATTTGTAATTGCAATATAGCTTATATTTCAATGTAAAGGAAAGTAAAGATGCCATTGGTGGAAGATTGGAGTTGGTCCTCTTAAATGATAATAAAGTTGACTCATTCTTTTACCAAAAATTTCAATAATTGTGTTTTATTGAGTTTATTTATCAGTGTTACATATACCTAATTTGTAATAATATATTGTGTTTCATTAGATAATGGCTATGTGCAGAGAAAGATACTGATATTTGATTATGGTTTTTATACATATATAAAAATTTTTATAATAAAAATAAAAGAACCAAATTAATGTTCATAGTAAGCAATGTGACATCAAGCAACCGTAACATAGTTTGAAGGCAACATCATGCTGTGAAGATGATGTGCAGCCGCATATAGGATGGACAATTAACCTCTATGACTTTTTTTCATATTAATTTTTAATATAATCTTAGTATGATTTGTTGATAAAATAGTCATCTAAGAATCACATTTAATGTTTGATTCGCTCACCTAACCAACGTCTATCTACTACAGTCATGGATATGAATTTTTTTAAAAAAATAAAAAATAAAAACTTTACACCTTTTCATCTAAATGGAAGCAAATTTTATAATTAATTCACGAATTATAGATTTGATAGTAGTTTATTGCCTTACGAGGCTTTTTTTTTTCTTTTAAATATATGGTTCAATAAAATCAGTTTTGATATTTATTTCAATTGTTCTTCACATAAAATCAGTTTTGAAAGAGTTATATATTTATGACTAATTTTACTTTAATTGTGAATGGAAAAATAATATGATACAATTTCAGAGATCAGAATGAATTGTTCAAGAATTTATGGCTTCAAGGAAACTTTTTATGCTTGCTCCATCTCCATGCTTTACGACTCTCCCATCCTCCATGTAGATGCAAAAGGCAGAAAAAAAAAACCATATGTTTAGAGATTCCTAGTCGTGCACCAAAACTATCTACTAATATGCTTAGGATTAACTAGAAACCAAGAAAAGCGAAAGTGAAACCCGTGCGTTGAAGTATCAGGGCTGTTCATAATTTCTACTTGTCCAGCCATATGGTTAGAAGTAACAGAACTAAAAATAGATACAGCCTAATCCTACCTACATTGTTTCTCTATCAGCGTTAGAATTGGAAGCAAGAGAGATGACATCTTAAAAGGAAATAATAGGAAGCAAGAACAATAACTGCTGTTAGAATTGTTTTTGTATATGGTGCATAGTCCATGCAATTTCTAGATCTCGATGATATGATATTTCAACAGACAGGACATTGTAAAGCATATAAAAATCACGGTTGATTGATCACCTGGTCAGTTTCATCCAAGAATGTTGTGAGCTCAATGTTGGATTATTTTTTTTAATAATCCCTAAAGTGTCCCATGTGACTAATTATGGGCCATGTCTATTAGTGAAAGGCCCAAACTTGATGGTAGTGGGGCTGAAGGTATTAAACATGTCAGGTTAGAGACCCTTCTCTCTACCTTCAGAAAAATAGAAAGTAGCCACCACATTTGAAAGAAGTGGATAAGGGTTAGGGTTTCTCCACCATTAGAGAAACACTCAAGGAAGAAGGGTAGAGGGAAAGAAATAACTTCAAGGTTTGAAAGCTATGGATCAAGGTACACACATTCATCTACTCTTTAAGTTCTTGAGTATTAAAGCTTCATCTTACATTTGGTATCAGAGCAAGGCTTAGTTTTCATATATAATTTTATTAGGGTTCTTCCTATAATCATCTTTTAAAGAAAAAAAAATGTGTGATTATAGTGAATAAATCATATATGAAACTAAATTAAAGTTTATACCGATAAATTGTTTCCGCTGTGCGTCGCTGCATGTTGCTTGTATATATCATAGAAATATGTTGTACTGTGCGAATGGAAGAAAATCGCAATACTGGATGCATTCCTTTTGGCTTATGCGTTGTATATATATATAAACACTGTGCGAGTTGCAGACCGAGATGATGAATGGTTTTTTAGTTCATACTTGCTAGTGGGACCCACATGCTTTATTGAGATGAGTTAGCAAATGTCCAGTGATAGTTCCGAAGTTTGACCTTAATGTTTTTATATATATATATATATATATAAATGATGGTGGTTGGAAATTTGGAAGTACGGTTGTTGGGTTTAGAATTCAAATTAATTATTATACATATATGTGAGTAATTGAGTATGCCTTGTTTGGTAGATTGACTTATGGAGAACAAATAAAATTGGGAATTATATTAAAGTAAACATGTATAGACTTGTTCTTGAATAGTTACTCTTATATGTATATGAAAGTTGGATAAGTGTTGAGATTCTGAAATAGATTTTCAAGTGTAAAGTTATACAAATGAAATTGGAGATTTAGTATCTCAAGTAAAGTTTACATATATTAAACATTTAAATGAAAAGGAAACTTGTTAGTCACCAAAGTGGCCTAGTTTAAAAAGTATTTAAATATTTAATTATGTATGTCAATTGTTCTTGATGATGTGATGCAATTAAATTATATGAAAAGTTAGATTGAACAATTGAGATCATTAATTGTAATGCTAGGAGATTACCCAAAGGTGGATCATTGCTTATGATTATTGACATTAAAGGGATTTATTAATATGCTTGGTGAATATGTTTGTATGTCCAAAGATAGCATGCATGTTAACTATAGTATTTTGATAGTCCATTAAAGTATGATCTTGTTTGCATCAATATTGGTTAAGGCTATGTATTTAAGTATTACCCAAAGGTGAACTTGTTTACATAATTAATGTTTATCACTTATATGAATCCATTTATATTTTCTCAAAGCATTAAAGTGTGAGTTTGTATAATGTTTGCAGTTTCCACAAATTTGTTCGGAATGGGCATTAATGGGTTGGTCAAGTTTAATGGATTGAACTATGCAGATTGGTCTGAACAGATCCAGTTCCAACTGGGTGTTATGGACTTAGACCTTGCAATAGTTTGTGATGAAAAGCCTCCAGCTATTACTGAGACCAGTACTGAAGCTGACAAGTCTCTTTATGAGGCTTGGGAGCGGTCTAATAGGCTGAGCTTGAGCTTGATGAAAATGACGATGGCAGAAAATGTTAAGCCATCAATGCCCAAGACCGACAATGCAAGGGAGTTCATGTTGAAAATTAAAGAATACTCCCATTCGGACATAACTGACAAGTCCATTGTTTCCAACTTGATGGGTGAGCTAACGACCAAGAAATTTGATTGGTCACGGCCCATTCATGATCATGTGACAAGTATGGCAAACTTAGCAGCACAGCTAAGGTTGATGGGTATGGAGGTGAGTGAATCCTTCTTGGTACAGTTTATCATTAACTCACTTCCTCTTGAGTTTGGTCAGTTCCAGGTAAATTATAATACCCTTAAAGAAAAATGGAACTTTCAAGAAATTAAGGCCATGTTGGTTCAAGAGGAAGGGAGATTAAAGAAATTAAAGGAGCATTCTGTTAATCTCACATTCCATAAGGAAGCTAGTAGCAGCAAGTCAAAGTATGAAAAGAAGGACAAGAAAAAGGACAAGGCCCCAATGAAGGTTAATGAGGGCCGAGTCCATAAGGAAGTGAAGTGCTTTTTCTGTAATAAGATTGGGCACATGAAGAAAGATTGTCCTAAAAGGAAGAGTTGGTTCGAAAAGAAAGGTATGAACTATGTTTATGTATGTTTCGAATCAAATCTTATTGAAGTTCCTAATAACACTTGGTGGTTAGATTCTGGTGCAACTACTCATGTTTCACATGTTACACAGGGATTCCTTTCGATCCAGCCCATAAACGGAACAAGTGAGTTCTTGTATATGGGGAACAGAATGAAGGCACGAATAGAAGGAATTGGGACGTATAGATTGATCTTGGATACTGGATGTTGCCTTGATCTTGAAAAGTGTCTCTATGTTCCTGATTGTGCTAGAAATTTAGTTTCTGTTGGAAAGTTGGACAATGTAGGTTTTGATGTTAAGATTGGAAACAATACTTTCTCGTTGTATAAACGTAATACCTTTTATGGTTCTGGTGTTTTGATTGACAACTTGTATCGTTTTAATCTTGATGTTAATTTTGTTGAATCCTTGTTTCATGTTGAACATAGTATTGGTAACAAACGTAGTGCACATAATGAATGTTCTGCTTTCTTATGGCATCAAAGGTTAGGTCATATATCCAAAGAAAGGATTATGAGGTTAGTGAAAAGTGAAATCTTACCTCAATTGGATTTTGTTGACTGGGAGGTATGTATAGATTGCATTAAAGGTAAGCAAACTAGACATACATCAAAGAATCCAGCCACAAGAAGCAGTGAACTTCTTGAATTGATACACACTGATATTTGTGGTCCTTTTGATGCTCCGTCTTGGAGTGGTGAAAAGTATTTCATTACCTTTATTGATGATTACTCACGGTATTGTTATTTATATTTGCTGCATGAAAAGTCTCAGTCTGTGAATGTCCTAGAGGTATTCATAAATGAGGTAGAAAGACAGTTAAATAGAAAAGTGAAAGTTGTGAGATCTGATAGGGGTGGTGAATATTATGGAAAATTCAATGAAAGTGGACAATGTCCAGGTCCATTTGCAAAGTTCCTTGAAAGTCGTGGCATATGTGCTCAATACACAATGCCTGGTACACCTCAACAAAATGGTGTAGCTGAAAGGCGGAATCGTACTCTTATGGAAATGGTTAGGAGTATGTTAAATCACAGTACTGTACCTTTATCCTTATGGATGCATGCATTAAAGACTGCTGTATACCTACTTAATAGGGTTCCTAGTAAGGCAGTTCCTAAAACCCCTTATGAACTGTGGACAGGAAGGAAACCTAGTTTGAGGCATCTTCATGTGTGGGGTTGTCCAG
Organism: Chamaecrista fasciculata; assembly: GCA_003254925.1. Taxonomy (NCBI): domain Eukaryota; kingdom Viridiplantae; phylum Streptophyta; class Magnoliopsida; order Fabales; family Fabaceae; genus Chamaecrista; species Chamaecrista fasciculata. The sequence goes on from QANZ01023827.1 coordinate 78,029, forward strand.
CAGAAATAAGGATTTATAATCCGCATGAAAAGAAGCTTGATGAAAGAACCACTAGTGGGTATTTCATTGGCTATCCAGAAAAGTCAAAAGGGTACATATTTTATTGTCCTAACCATAGTACGAGAATAGTTGAGTCTGGCAATGCTCGATTCATTGAAAATGGTCAATCTAGTGGGAGTAGTGATCCACGTAAGGTGGACATTAAAGAATCTCAAAGAGAAACACCATCACAAGAACCTAGTGTTTCACCTCCCGTTGTTGTTCCTCTTGTTGTATCACGGTCTAACAACATGACAAAACAACAACAAACTAATGTCCCAAATCCACTAGATGACCATATTAATGATGAGTTGACTATAAATGAACAAGTCACAAATGAACAAGTGGTAAATGTGCAAGAGATGCCACAAGAAATAGCAGTACGGAGGTCTACAAGGGAGAAAAGACCAGCTATTTCAAGTGATTATGTTGTTTACTCACTTGAGCATGAATGTGACTTAAGTATTGATGAAGATCCAGTCTCATTCAAAGAAGCCATGGAATGTAGAAATTCTGAAAAGTGGTTTAATGCTATGAAAGAAGAGTTGAAATCAATGGATGACAACAAAGTCTGGGATTTAGTTGTGTTGCCTGAAGGTTCAAAACAAGTGAGTTGTAAATGGGTCTTCAAGACCAAACGAGACTCTAAGGGCAACATTGAAAGGTATAAGGCTAGACTTGTTGCCAAAGGTTTTACTCAAAAGGATGGCATTGACTATAAAGAAACCTTTTCTCCAGTTTCGAAGAAAGATTCTTTAAGAATTGTTATGGCTTTGGTGGCTCATTATGATCTAGAGCTCCACCAAATGGATGTAAAGACCGCCTTTCTTAATGGTGACTTAGAAGAGGAAGTTTATATGGACCAACCAGAAGGTTTCGTGACCACAAGTAATGAAAGATTAGTGTGTAAATTAAATAAGTCAATATATGGACTAAAACAAGCTTCCCGACAGTGGTATCTAAAGTTCAATAATACCATTGTGTCATATGGTTTTGTAGAAAACACTGTTGATCGGTGTATATACATGAAGGTCAGTGGGAGCAAGTTTATTATATTGGTCCTATATGTTGATGATATTCTTCTTGCTGCTAATGATGTTGGTTTGTTACATGATGTAAAGAAATTTCTCTCTAATAATTTTGAAATGAAAGATATGGGTGAGGCATCATATGTGATAGGAATAGAAATATTCCGTAACAGATCACAAGGAATGTTAGGATTGTCTCAGAAAGGATACATTAACAAAGTATTAGAGAGATTTAGGATGGAAAATTGCTCCGCAGGGATAGTTCCAATTCAGAAAGGGGACAAATTTAGTGAAAGACAATGTCCTAAAAATGATTTGGAACAAAAGGCAATGGAGTCTATTCCATATTCATCTGTAGTTGGGAGTTTAATGTATATTCAAACATGTACTCGGCCAGATATCAGTTTTGCTGTTGGAATGTTAGGCCGGTATCAAAGTAATCCTGGAATAGACCATTGGAAAGCTGCAAAGAAAATAATGAGATATTTACAAGGCACAAAGGATCATTTGCTCACATATAGGAAGTCAAACCATCTTGAGGTGGTAGGCTACTCGGATTCAGATTATGCAGGTTGTGTAGATTCAAGAAAATCTACATTTGGCTATATGTTTTTACTGGCTGGAGGAGCCGTATCATGGAAAAGTGGAAAGCAATATGTCATTGCTACTTCTACTATGGAAGCTGAATTTGTGGCATGCTTTGAGGCCACTGTTCATGCATTGTGGTTGCGGAATTTTGTCTTCGGTCTAGGTATTGTTGACAATATAGCTAGACCATTGAGAATTTATTGTGATAATTCCGCAGCTGTTTTCTTCTCCAAGAATGATAGGTATTCTAAGGGTGCTAAGCACATGGATTTAAAATACTTATCTGTTAAAGAGGAGGTGCAAAATCAAAGAGTGTCAATAGAGCATATCGGTACTAATCTGATGATAGCGGATCCGCTAACAAAAGGATTACCGCCCAAAACATTCATTGGCCATGTTGAAAGAATGGGCATTATGGATAAGTCCTTGTTAGTATGATATTCGAACATGTATATGTATACATTAAGTTATATTTTGCTCGTATGGTTATGACACTTATGAATTCAGTTAAAGTTGTATTTTGCATAATTGTTATTCACATTTTGATTGCATGCAGTAATGTTTTGTGAGACAACAATAAAAGTTTATAATTAAAGCGTTGTCAAATTAAAGTTGTTATGAGTTGATTTGATTTGTGGTACATGGATGGAATCAAGTCATTGTGAACTTGTGACCGCCATGATCTGATCTTTTCAATTCAGATTAAGAATGGCTTGTTACTTGTCAGATTCAATTTATAATGCGCAATTAAAGTAGTTGAATCTTCAAGTCGTAACATGGGCCAAGTGGGAGAATGTTGGATTATTTTTTTTAATAATCCCTAAAGTGTCCCATGTGACTAATTATGGGCCATGTCTATTAGTGAAAGGCCCAAACTTGATGGTAGTGGGGCTGAAGGTATTAGACATGTCAGGGTTAGAGACCCTTCTCTCTACCTTCAGAAAAATAGAAAGTAGCCACCACATTTGAAAGAAGTGGATAAGGGTTAGGGTTTCTCCACCATTAGAGAAACACTCAATGAAGAAGGGTAGAGGGAAAGAAATAACTTCAAAGTTTGAAAGCTATGGATCAAGGTACACACATTCATCTACTCTTTAAGTTCTTGAGTATTAAAGCTTCATCTTACACATCCAACAATCCCGAAGAATCGGTACAACTTTCACTTGCCTTGTGGCGTAGGAGAAATGCAGGTTACAACCTTCAAATTTAGATACACAAATGCAATCCAATAAGCGACCCACAGAACTGGAAAAAGAAGTAAAAAATCAGTATGTTCAGCCCCATCGCGGACGACTCATCATTCTCATCTACGAAAGCATAACCAAAGAGAAATACAAATCAAACCAACTAATATTCATTTTCGCCCTAAAAGGGGGAGAGACAGTACCAGAAAGGTATAAGGAAACAAACAAACACAGAGAAACACAGTGTAAAGGTTAAAATTATCAAGCGGATCCTTCCGAGTAGTTCTTTGCTGAGCCAAAAAGAGAGACGCGTTCCGCGTAGTATAATTTCTCCTCGTCTTCCATGGCACCACCTCATTATACTGTCTCACGCTTGCTACTTCTCCGTCATGATCTAGAAAAATCCACAAACACAAAGGAAATTACAATCAAAATAACAACAAACGAGTGAACGACAGATTAGAACAATAACAAAAAAGAAAACAAAATAACCATGGACTCTGCCACTCTAATGTTTTCTACCTTTGCCCTACAACAATATTATATATATATAATATAATTCTTAACTTAACGCTCAAGTAAGAAAGAAAAGGTCCCTCATTTGGTCAGCTTCTAATAATGGTGTATACGGTTAAAAGTGCTTATCACTTTGCTAAGGAGTTGTATGATCTTCTGTGCAGAGAGCTGGACCTTCTACTCTGATTTCTTCTTGGAATTGGAAGTTGCTGTGGAAATGTTTTTGCCCTCCAAAAATTCTTCACTTTCTTTGGAGGGCGTGCAGTGGTGCTTTGGCAACTAATGAGGCCTGTTACAAGAGAAGGTGCAATGTAAATCCTACTTGTTCTATTTGTGGTATGGAGGATGAGACAATTGAACATGCTATCTTGTTATGTAGCTTTGCTGAGAAGGTATGGTATGGTTCTCCCTTATCTATTAGGTTCTCCCTTATCTATTAGGTTTGATAGATCTAAAATTTCCTCTTTTCATGCATGGCTGGATGGAATTTTGGATTGTGGATTTGAGGATTGGGAGTATGTTAGTTGTTCTGTTGGTTTTTGTTGTTGGCAAATTTGGAAAGCAAGGTGTGCTTTTGTTTTTGAGCATGTTGATATTGTTCCTGAATCTATTGTCATGGATGTGAATTTTTTGGTGGGTGAGTTTTGTGAGAAGTCAGGTTCTAAGATGTCTACTTGTGTGAAGCCTGTTGTTGCTTCTGCGATATCTGCTGGTTGGATTAAACCTGATTCGGGTTGTTTTAAATTGAACTCTGATGGGGCTTTTGATAGCTCATTGCATGATGCTGGTATTAGTGTGGTTGTGAGGGTCCCTTATTGATGGTTTTGCGGGCAGAGTTCATGCATCTTCAGCTTTTATGGCTGAGTCTCATGCTGTTGCAAAGGCTGTGGATTTGGCTGCAAGATTGGATCTGGATTCTGTGGTGTTTGAGTTTGATTGTGAAGGTCTTGTGAGGTGGGTTAAGAAGGTGTTTTGGGTCCTTGGCAGTGTAGCGATATTTCTACTTCTCTTTATGATAGACCTCATTGGAAGCTTCAGTTTATCAGAAGAAATGGTAATTTGGTGGCTGATTTAGTTGCCAAACTTTGTCTTAGGAGGATGTGCCCTCGGGTGTTAAATCCCCCATCCTCCCTGTCCCATTTGTTGTTTTGTGATGCTGGTTTTGATGCTTCTGGAATTGGTTGATGTAGTTATTTTTTTGGTTTTCTTCTTTTTGGTGTTTGTTTCTATTTTTTCTTTAATACAAGATTTCTTTTGGCCAAAAAAAAAAAAATAAAGAAAGAACTGAAAGGTCAGTACCAAAAAAAGAAACGTACTATCATGTCTCATCCCGCCAGCTGGAGTCGGTTTGACGATTAAATTTGACCCTTTTCTTTAAACACTTACTTTGTTAGGAAAAATAATCATTAAACCCACTAAGTGTAGATTTAATATTAAATATAAAATGTTGAAATAAAACAATTATTTGTAATATTAAAAAATTATTAATTTAAAAAAATTAGTATTCAAAAAAATATTAAAATTATAATTATAATTAAAAAAATTAATATATTATTTTTTAGGCCAAAATGTTAAATAAAAACCCCTAAATTTAGAAGTATGTACCAATTACTCCCCTAAACTTCAAAAGTGAACAAATAGAACCAAATATTATTTAGGAAAACGCACTAATTTTGTCCCTAAACTTTATACCAACTTTCCATTTCATCCCCAATCTATTTCTACCGTCAACTTCGTCCCTAATGTTTTACATTTTGGTCAATTTTTCTTTGACTAACTTTTTTTAATAAATTAACGACAGACTGCATCCTATTTTTCAATCTGAGTTAAAATTTGAGTTTTTTTCTATCAATTTTCCATTATATATTATTAGTCACGTAAATTTTATGATTAATATTTGACTATAGTAAAAGCAAAGGATAAAGTTGACCAAAATGTGAAACATTGGAAACGAAATTGACAGTAAAAAAAGATTGGTGACAAAATTGACAATTGGTGTAAAATTTGAGGACGAATTTAGTACTTTTGCCTACTATTTATTAAATTTGGAATGTTTAGTTTGATGCTGAAGTTCTCCCTAGCATTATAAGCTTGTTTAAAGAATTTTCGTGGCATTTATACCATGGTAATACACAAACAAGAATTAAATAATTATAGTTTCTATCTATTTACAGATATTTCAAACTTGGAATACCAAGGACATAAGCATAATTTAATAGTTGTAACATTTTCTGAACAATTTCCTGAATGCTGTACACATCTTCAAATACTGACTAAAGGATCCAATTTGGCATTTCAGAATCCAAATCCTCTTATACTTGACCTTCATAATAAATTCTATCCTTACATATTGTGAATATACATTAGATATATATCATATATGAGGGGCCAAAAAGGGTGGAGAGAGAGAAAGAGAGACGTCGACTGATGACAAACTATAAGAGCAAGTGAAATCATCTCAACATGTTGAAAGCTGGTATATCTTTCACACTTGTTATGTCATCAAGAGCAAGCTCACGCTCTAGCTGCATTCTTGTGGACTTTAGAACATCCTGATAAACAACAATATTGAAGATGAATGGCACGCCTATCAATTGAAAACACTGAAAAGAAAGTATATCAATGCGCAAAATACAATGTGATGAATAATATTTACATTGAATTCCATATAAGAAGCATGCTTTGCAAGCCACTGAGCATCCATCATTTGAAAGGCAATGCAATATAGGTTATCAAATGCCATTTCATCCTCCTCAAGCAACTCTACAAAACGAATTCCGGCCAAAGAAGATGGAATCCCTGCAAAGATAATATTTAGCATAGAGACTAAATTATCTGTGAATATGGCTTAGGTTCATTAATTAGGTTCATTTAGCATCATTTATAAACAAAAGGAAATTATTTTTACTTCACAACACACAATTGGCAATGTCTTGAGAACGAGCTCCTGTTATCTTTTTTCTGAGAATGTGGAAAAAGTTCTCTTTAAAAGACTAAATATCATGAGACAGAACCACCATCGCTAGTCCATTGAATCACTTTGATTAAGAAATTTCATATTACCTGATTGAAGATCCAGCATACTCGCCAACATAAACGATACATTGATTCCTGCTACAGCAAATGGATATTCCCACTCTGCTCTGGTTCCTTCTTTTTTATGCAATAATCGCTGGAATGATTCCTGTCAAAGCGCAACAAAGAGATGTGTTTGACCACAAATTTTAACACGCTAAATGGATATAATATGCTTAAACAAAGGAATGCATAAATGGAGATTCCAAAACATGCACTATACTGAGCATACATAAAACACTTTCTCATAGCAGAGATGATGTTAGAGCTTGGCATTAAGCTGATAGAGAGACATGGTACGCAAAGTCACAAGTCCAGTAGGTTAAATGGTTAAGCATGTCTATTGAAGCAAGATGAAGTAAAAGACAGCTGATATGGAAATATAATTGCACAAATGCATAAGCAGGAAAATAAACTTACCGGATACTTCTTGGCAAAAAAGATAAGATTCTCTAATGATATATATCCTCCGCCCCTACAAATAATGCATGATCGTTCATGTTAACTCATTCATGATAGAAATATCAAAAGAAGCAAACTGCTCAACAATTACTCTTTCAACCTCTATTTGTTTTAAGATTAAACACCTCTTTAAGGATCTGAAAAAGTAAGTTATATGAAAAAAAAAATATTAATGTTTATCAAATGCTCTTCTACTATTTTATTGTGTTCTAGTGAAATAAATTTAGCCTTCAAAAAGACAGCCATTTTCTTCGTCCCTATTGATTGCTGCACTAACACATAAATCTGATGAAAAAGCTCCCCAGCATTTTTTTTTCTTCCAATTAATAAATTGTTTTCCAACAAGGCATGCACAACAGGGCTTGGGGGAAGGGAAAACAAACTATAGTATCAAATATTTCCAGAATAAAGGCTAAACAATGAGGAAAGAGAAGTAATTATAGATATCAATATTGGACAGAAGTGATTTAGAACTTGGGATTTTATACGAGGGGGAAGATTGTTATTTTTTTAAAAAAACTTCTGCTGGTGGTCCTGTACACGAGGGGGAAGATTGTTATTTTTTTAAAAAACTTTTGCTAGTGGTCCTGTACTTTGAAAAGGAGAGAATCTATTGTTAGGAGCCTTACATTTCTTTTCTAATGTAGCAAATTTAGTTATCAAAGTAAATTTTCTTGTATAAGATCTTGATACCTGTAGGAAAAAGAAGGCTAAGATATACTACATTTTTCAATAGGAAGCCAATAAGTCTGTAAACATATAGCTGTCACAAGTCTATAATTGAGTCAAAACATTCCCGATTTGAAGAATCTGAAAGTGATTAAGCTTAAGGCATGATTGTTTTGCTTTTCTCTGCTTTTGTTGCCATAATGATTGCAACTAGGTTTCACTGCCACATGAAGACATCGGCAAAATACCTAATATTTCACTACAGGTTGCTCTATTAAACTAACACTATCAATTTACAGTTTTCCCTGTTTGGAGAATAACATATTGGTTGGGTAGCATACCTAAAATCTGTGGAAGGGTCTTGACCTTGCCATCCCATTTCCTTCCAATGCTCTGATTTAAGACCAGGAAGCTCCCTGTCAGGAAAAGCCAATTTCCATAATTGTTTAAGTGCATCCTGCAACACAAAAGTTTTGAACTACATTTGATTTGGAAGTGCAAAAATTTACAAATAGAAAAATGTATATATGTGTCAATCGACCACTCTATGTTTTCCTATTTATATTGAAGTCCGAAGAACATGGTACAGCTGAGCAGTACTATAGAGACATGCAAGCAAAGGAATGCATAAAATCATTGTTCTTCGCCATTTTCTAGTTAATATATTCAAGGAACCAATGTTTTTGAACTGGAACCAATCAATGACTTGAATCATCAGGGTCAAAAAAAAAAATAATAATTGAACTGCTAAAATTAATAATATATATAGTTTAATTTTCTCATCATAAATTCCTATATGTTACTAAATAAAATATTATGTCATTAATAATCAAATTAATGAAAAAAACTGTACTATTTCACGTTATAAGTTAAAATTTTATAACAAATAAATAAAACTATTACATAGACTTTTGCCACAATGAAAATATTATATCTTAATTTTAGAAGTAAAACTCATACAAGTTACATATATTTTAGTAAATAATATTTTAAAGAAAGTCATTAAAATAATATATGCTAATATGTTCAATAAACAGTTTAGTCAAGCATAAACAGTTCAAAATTATACAATTCTCAAAAGCCTATATGCAAAGTGGAAAAAGTATTAATGGCATTTGAAGTAAGACCTTATATGTAGAACAAATAAAATATAATGCAGTGTATTTTTGAGAGGCAACCGATGGAGCAATGGTAGCATATGTGGTTTCTTTCCTAGGTGACCTATTTTTAAGAATCACTCACTCATGGATGTTCCAATTTTTCACAAGTAGGGAAAAAAAAAGGGTTCAATTGGGTCAACCAGTTCATCAAAAAACTGGCGGTCCAAACCAATTCAAAGACAGGTCACTAACATGGCTGTCTAAAAGCAGAGCTCAGACCAGTTAGCCTGTTTCTGGCCCAGTTCCCATAACTGAGCAAGGAACCACAATTTTAAATTATTAAACATAATAATCATACATTTGCAACTCAAGCAGTCAGCCAGCCCACAAATTTAGACTAAAAGAAAAACTTCAGATTGTATGTCAAGCATCCATGCAGAACAAAATAGAACATCAGCACAATAAAGTACAGGGTAATACTCCTAAGCATCAGAATCAGCATAATAATTGAACATAATGAAACTGAATGCAGGGAGAAGTGTCAGCAAAATGTGTTGGAAATAATAAATTGGGTAAGTCACATACTTGATGCTCCCATCTTGAACCATCAAAGGGGACTTGAAACCGTTGCCGTATATGTCTGAGTCTTTCTTCCTAAGAAAGGACAACATGGGTTATAAGCATAACTAACAGAATATCCAGATTATAACAAATGGGACCCAACAAGGCTTAAAAAGCAACAAAGCTGCCCAGTGTCTCTGTATATGAGGCAGGATCACTCACTTAAAAAAATTCATTTGCATTGCATTTGCAACTAAGAAAGGCCATAAAAACCCTATCCTATGACATAGGTAAAGGGATAGAAACCAACATTGCCAAGATGAGATTTTATTTGGGATCGGAAAAGGCACAATAGATTGAGTCCAGATGACGGTCAGATCCTACCACTTATAACCATATATATGTATATATATAATTTGATAATTTGATTCTGTTATAGGATAATTTGAAAAACATCCATAAGGCTATGGGCCTATGGCAACATAAATTTCATTTTACATTTCTTAAGTCACCTAGCAACAATGAGATGGACAGTTTAAGAGAACCCTGATAGTTTAAACAAAAAGAGTACTCCTACTCCCTCATATTCTCAAATTGAGCAACCGTATTGGGCAGATTAGTTGGTCTGAGATCAAAATATGCACGCATCCCTACTTTTTAGAATCTATCAGAAAAGAACATTTTGGAAAACAAGTAGATTGGTCAAATGAATCATCATATTTTTTTTATAAGAAAAATCATCATTATCTGGTCTTGAATAATTTCTGGTCATTTGGTCATACCAAGTGATACAAATCGGCTTAGCCTTATATGGTACTTCTAGGAGACTTCTAGAGCCACTGCACTAACTAAGCATTCAGCCATTCACTGATAATTATTAAGTACTTTATTTTAAAAAGTTATCACTAGTGCATTATTTTGTGGATGAGTGCCTTGATTACTGATCATGGTTCTTGTATTCTGTCTAGAACAGTCTGAATTCACTTCTGACAGTTATTTCACCAATCAACATCAAATATTCAATTCAAAATCAAAAGAATTCTTTGATGGAATGTTACAATTAACCAAGTGAGAATTGGAAATAAGATGCAGCTGAATATACCTGCAAAGGGCTGAGAGGAGGAGGAAGCATCCTATTTCTATTTACAATAGTAGAAGAATGAGATAGAATACGAGAAATCAATGATCTAGATCCAACTGTACTATTTGCTGCAAAGACAACATAAAATAATTAGTTACAGGATGCATCATCTAAAGCAGGAAGACCAAAGAGATCATGAAATACTTCATTGTCTACTTAATCTGTCAATGATGAGTAGAAGTCTAAAAGATGAAAAATATATATATATATATATATAGGCAAACAGAAGTTAAAAAATACATTAAAAAAAAATGCCGATGCTTACTAATTTTAATGGTTTCAATGTTTTCTTATTCCAAGGACTCCAATAATGTGGCATTTAGAAAAGAGCAATACAGTAGTACCATCTAACAGTAACTTCATCTGAATTATGTTTACAACATAGACTGCTAGATTCAGATTCAGGTATAACCTTTTTGTTAAAAGTTAAAATCATGACTATACTCAGGCATAAGCACCACAACTAACAGACCCATGGCAAATTCTTTTCAATAGTGAATCCTTTTCTTCTTGACAAAAATATTATTATCACGGATACAATATCAGCTTCAAGAATAAAAAATAACATATTTACAACAACACACGTCAAAAGGAAAGGATTGTGTTTGTGGCCTTTTGCTAGTGCTCTTCTCAACTTCTTTCTAATATGCAGAGATTGGATAGCAAAATTGCAATTTTTAGCATCTTTGGATCTTTTCTTTTCGTTTTCTGTTCAGGGGGCAATCCTATCCTTCCGTAGTGGTATTTCATTTTCTTTTCTTTTCTTTTTTAAAAAAATCTAAATAAAGCAGTTTCCAAGTTTGAGAATCAATAACCAAAGTCATATTTTTACTATGAGAAGAAAAAGACATACAGAACTCAACCATATAGGTACTGCATTTACAAAGAATCAGAAGTATCAAGGTTATGGAACACTTACTCTGACCCTTTGTGAGAGGAGGTACTGCCACTCGTACAACAGCCCACCTTCCTGTCACATGTCAAATAAAGAAAATAAAGCTCAATTGTGTATATGTTTGCATTTCCTTGGCATGAACATATACGTATTTAAATATGTCATACATATCAGGTTATTGCTATATATATATATATATATATGAATATATATGTGTTTGTAAAATAAAAAATTGATTAACTAAATATACTATCAATGGCTGCTTTCTCTGAGTAAAATCACAGCACAAATTTGTTGACGATATGATGTGTCTCATTCCTCACTGTCACGCTTCAGAGGTTGTGTGCTTCAATATGTGGAAAATTTCCTAGTCTAGGATCTACAACTTTTCCCAAATCTTTTATTCCTTCTGCACTTCCTTTACTGTTTATCAGCATATGTTTTGACATTAAAGAAAAAGAAATCCCTAGAGTTGTTCAATGGAGTGCAAGACTCCAGGAAGAAAACAGGATTATTGACTTATTCTTTTGTTTGCAAATGTAAAATGGGCATTGCTAATTTTCCCTCATTATTACAAGTAACGGAAATTTTGACCAAAGCAACCAAGCATACACTGGGTGAAGTAAGATGGTGAAAAGCATCACCTTCACTTTAATGGATTTGGTAATAAGAACAGTAACAAAAATGCAGTACAGCTTATAACATTCCTTGCTTTGTTTGGTTGGAGAAGAATGCCTCATGATCAAGAGCATATATTTTCCTTTAATTCTGTTATGGGATATGCTCTGCATATGGGTTATTCTTAAGGGAGTTACTATTGTTGATGTGCAAAGAGACCGGAAAGCTTTTTTACATTGTTTTTGAGAGAGAAATTATTTTCTTTGTACAGTTTTGATCTTTTTCTAAAATTTTTGGGTTTGAGGATATCTTATTCTCCAACTGTATAAAACTTCTTCTATCCAAAAAAGAAAAGGGACTTTCTTAAATAAATCAAAAGGGGAAAAATAGGTGTATCATATGGTACAATAAATGTGGCTTCCAGAGAGTATAAAATATCTTCCTAACATGCAAAGATGAAGATGCATCTCACTAGTTAATAAAACAACTTATCCATTTCGGAAAGCAAAGGCGAATCATTAGAAATGAAATGATAAAATATAGTTAAACAAGGAGAGAAACCCAGAAAGCCACATGTGCACATATACCTAAAGTATGAGCCCATTGTGCAATTACTTGTGAATATAATAACGTCCAATGAAGTTGTTCCTTTTTCCTCTCATCATTCCATAGATCTTCAAGCGTGGATACCTATATAACATAGAAAATGAAAATAATTCGATAACAAAAATAGAGAATGGCACTCTCCTTTTAATTTTGAAATGCAGAACCAGACCTTCCTTTTATTCTCATTATTATTAGGACCCTTAAGCAGGGGCTCATCTAAAGCTTCCAAGTTCTCTGAAGAGCTCACACGTTCTTGCACTTTGCCATTATTGTCTCCCTGCTGAAGTCTCCTTTTCAATGTTGATGACATTAGCATGCTTTCCCCGTTATTCTAGTAATGAAAACATTCATTATAAGATGAGATCATAGTCTATGCTTTAGACTAAACTCAACAAATCCATTATATCTGTGGATCACTCTAGAGATTGGTATGTTTTATTTTTAAAAAAAATTACATTAATCCACTAATAACCTTTTAGTCTCATTAGATGCTGATAAATGATAATTATCAAACCATAGACTCACTCCTTTCAATTACCAATTAAAGGGGCGTCGGACTATGTAACCCAAAGAGCTGTAATGCAACATATGAAGAAACTGAACTAAAATTCTACAGGTAGAGCAACAACAATATCACATACACAATTAACGAAAATAATAAAATTCAAAACAAAAACAACAACGAAAACGAAATAGCCCCAAATATGAACATCCAAATAAAAATCGTTCCTCTGCTTCGCATTCGACAACGAACAGAACAAATTAGAAACTGGAAATACCAACTAACAGCATTGAGTTTCATACCTGAATTAGAGCGAAAGCAAAGGACACAATTGAACAAAGAATGTCTACGGGTATCGAATTGCGCCAAAGACGAGGGTTCTCATTTCGTGCTTGTTAAGAAAGAAAGGTGAATCCGATTGGGTCACCAACGCCTCAAATCTCTTGGACGCAAAATTCTACCTCGCGCCGCTAAAATCTTATTTTTATGTCAATTATTTTCTAAAAAATGGCAAATTCATAATTAGAGAGGAAACTCAGAATCAGAATTTGCCAAAACGGAAATCAATAGAAGAAAAAAAAAATACTTAAAATTCGTGCTCAGATTAGAGCGCAATGAATATAGGTTTAGAAAAATCTAGTTGTCTTGCTAAAAATAAATACGTTGCGCTTTGTGTAACCTTCGTCATGCTTCAATTCAAAATCTAGCATTCCCTCCATAGGGGCATGCCCCACTTATTCAAAATAGGGATTCAATATAATTTAGAATTAGATCCTTCATTTTTTTTCCTAAAAAAAAATAAAATCCATGAATTATCTATATGAGTACTAAGTAAAATTCATAGAATAGATAAAAAATGATAAACAAGATTAGATATTTGAGAAAATAAAATTGTAAAAACTAAAGAATAGTAGTTATTATTGACTAAAGTGACAAACTTTTATGATTCAATAAGATAATATAATTAAAAATATAATAAAATTAAATGATTATAAAAAAATTAGTAATTTTTTTATTAAATGTAATCACATATAACACAATAAACATAAAAAAAAAATTAGGGTAAATTACACTTTGGTACCCTGTGGTTTGACCCTATTTCACTTTAGTACCCTGTGGTATTCTCCATTAATACTTTGGTACCCTTTGGAGCTATTTTGTAATTTAAACCATAACAAATTTTGAAAAAAATTACATATTGTCCCCAAAAAATTTCAAAAGAATGAAAGGAACGAGGGTGGGAGTGTAATAATAAAGGGGTAGTGTTGTAATTTTTTGAAATTTTTTGGGGTCAATATGTAATTTTTGCAAAATTTATTATAGTTAAAATTACAAAATAGCTCAAAGGGTACCAAAGTGTTAATGGAGAATACCACAGGGTACCAAAGTGTCAGGTTTCAAACCACAGGGTACTAAAGTGAAATAAGGTCAAACCACAGGATACCAAAGTGTAATTTACTCAAAAAACTATATAGATATACTAGCGATTCGGTTCGGTTAAATGTATGCCTAAATTGTTAACCGAACCAAATCATTCAATTTTGTTACATTTTTAACCAAACCAAACCGCTCATTGGTCGGTTTAGTTCGGTTTTTCTTCGATTTGGTTTAATTTAGTTAAATCGACTTGGTTTAGTTTTGAACACCCTTACATTTAATATTAAAATAGTGAAATGTATTAGTATCACACAGTAGCTAGTGTGTTCTACTTCTGAACCTCATGTTATATGCATCTAGAATGGTGGAACAAAAATGTTCTAATTTACGGTAATCAACACAGACACCCGAAAAAAACAAAAAAGAACCCAATCCCTTTCCTTAAATTTACATATTTTGTCTGTACTACAATTATAACTCTTTTCGTTAATTAATTAATTAACTTCTTTTCAGTTGAAACTTTAAAAAATGGGTGAGTAGTGAACTAGAGTGAAACAAATCGATGTGAATGAACAGTACTAACATTTCACATTTGAAGCACAACTGACACAAATGAAACGTTAGGGGCATAACTGAAAATCACCGCAAACGGTAGGGGCACGAAAGGGTATTTTGCCTTACATAAATTATTATTTTGTTCACAAAATTTGTTTATTATCAATTTCATCCTTCAAATTTTATATTTTGATTAATTTTATTTTTTTGCACTAACTCAATTTAATAAATTAACAGTATATTTCGTGTAGCTTAGAACATGTAAAATCAAATTGCTCAAAAAAATAAATTCTGACTTAAATTAATTTTTATTTGTCAGAAAAAATCAAATTGATTTCTTATTATTTAATTTTTTTGACCAAATATTATTTAATATTGTTTTGAATTTCGTAAAATTTAATAATAAGAAATTCTAAGTGAAAAATTTTCTTGCATCCATCAATCATCCGAAAAAATATCGGATATGCAAATTTTTTATATGTGAACCCATCATTTGATAGATTTCTTTAGAACTGTGGACATTAGAAACAACTTATGAATGAATTTGTTTTCCTTTTCTTGCAAGTAGGACATTCTTCAAACATCAAACCTCTCCCCAGGTTGTAACACTTACAACAATTTGATCCAATCCATGGAGTATTATTTTAGTTCATGACGACAAATGATTTTAACTAGCATCAAATTTAGCTAGGAGAGCATGCTTAGAATTGTGACTTGTCAAGGCTTTGAAAGTAGGGATGATTCAGTGCTTCCTTGGCAGAGATTCTCTTAGCTGGGTTATACTTGAGCATTTTCTGTAGGGAACAAATATTACAATTACTTTCAGAGTTCGGCAGAAAAATGAAAAAAAAGTACAGTGAACACAAGTGACAAATGTAGTATTAAAATAATGAACTGTATCTGTATCACACAGTAGCTATTGTGTTCTGAACCTCATCTAGAAAGGCGATGATGGGTATTTCATGATTTTTCCAAAAAAATAACATCAGGATGAAAAATGCAACAGAATGGCTACGTTCCATGTATGAGATATTCAACATAAGGCTTCTCCATCAAGCATTAGAGTAAGTTTTTCAAAAATTTGTTTTACATTATTTAGTATTAAACTTGATGTCATATTAATTAATATGTTCCTGTGCTAATTCTCAAGTAATTTTTTTTTCAGAGAATGGTCAGATTATAATAGCATGCTTGAATAAAGAATGGTTCTTTCATAAATATCATTTCCTTCATATATTGGACTTGCCTCATCCAAAAGAATGCAAAAAAAACTGCAAGTTTCTCTTCTACTAAGAGTGGTATTCCTATCAGAATCAGATTTTCTTCCCCAAGGTTTCTTGAATAACAAGCATAAACAAAGGATGAAGGAAAATACTAACCGAGAGAAGATCTACTCCTGTAGGATGCAAGGATGGAACAGCATCTGCCAGGTTACGCGGCGCCCAACGCGGGTAGTGATGCCAATCCCGAAAAGAAGTAACTCCTGGCCATTGCTCCTCGCTAGGAGTTCCCAACCAACTTCAAAGATCAGATGTAAAAATGAAGTCAACATCAGTGGAAATTTGGAAAGTATAGGCCAAATGTAAAAGCTCTAAGGTAGAGATGTATATATTCTTGGCCAGAAAATTACACCATCAGTAGAATAATTGCTAAATGCTAATAATACGTGACAGTTAAGTTAACCTGAAAATGACAAGGAGCTGTCTAAACTCAGAATCCCCGCGAAACAGAGTTTTTCTTGTCACCATTTCAGCTACAAAAACCAAATTCAGACACTAAAGGTCAATTTTATATATATATATATATAGAAGGAAATTAAATGACTAGCTAGACTATATCAATAATCAATATCTATGTAGTACATACCAAAAATACATCCAACAGACCAAATGTCAACCCCAGTGGAGTAATGAGTGGATCCTAGAAGAACCTCAGGTGCCCTATACCAAAGAGTGACAATCTCAGGTGTGTAGCTCTTAATAGGCAAAGAGATGGCTCGTCCAAGACCAAGATCAGCAATCTTCAAAATACGCTTGTTCACGTCAAGAAGAAGATTTTGCGGCTTGAGGTCGCGATGGAGGACACCATGGCTGTGACAGTGAGCAACACCCTTACAAAGTTGGAAGAGGAAGTTCTGAACAAGCAAAGGAGAAAGTGGTGCGGGTATGGAATGAATGAAGTGGAAAAGATCAGTGTCTAGGTACTCAAAAACTAGGTATATTGTAGGCTGAGGGCTATCATCATCAGTTTCCACAGAGAGGAGGCGAACAATGTAGATGGACTGAGAGAGCATTTGAAGGAGGGAAATTTCTCTAAGAGTCGTTGGAAGAATTCCATCATTGCCTGAGGGAAATTTAGTCTTCTTTATAGCCACAATTTGGCCAGTTGTCTTGTCCCTAGCCTTGTATACCTTCCCATAACTCCCTTCTCCAACCTTCTCCAACTTTTCGTATTTCTCCATTGTTAACAATCAATGAAAGGCATGCATGCTTAGTAGATGATCTTGATCAAATAGTGAAAAGAACAGAGAATTTCGTCAGGCTCTTGCAAATAAAAGAAAACCAGGAAGAAAGAAGGCTAATTAATATGCCATACCTATAAAGAAATAGAGTCTTGAATATATGTGTGCCTTTCGAGTCTTGAATGTTGCCTTTTGAGTCTTGAACGTTTTGCCTTGAGTCTTGAATATAAATGTGCCGCTTTGTATGGGTTGGTCTATATTACGAAACAAAGAAAGCATGAATGAAAGAGAAATGAATTGATCGAGTAATCTGATAAGGAGTACAAGATGGTTTATATAGGTACAAACTAATACAGCTTATAAATTGAATATAACAACTTATCTAACTAATACTCAGCTAACACTAACTAACTATGCCAAATTAGCATCTCATTAACCAATAGCATCTCATTATCCAATAGATGTAAAGTTTAATTCTTTACATGAGATACAATTGTGATGTAATAAAAAGATAATAATTCTTTTAACCAATTAAAATTGTGTAGGAAGTCACATCATACATACAACTAACTCTTCCACATGTCATTATTTTATTGGCTCATGACTCATTGCATCTCATGTCAAGAATCAAACTTTGCATTATAGTCTAATCCGCTTTGTATATATATATATACACGGTCACAGTTTACTTTTTTTTTCTTTTAAAAAAATGCAGTTAAGATTATTTTGAGATTTATTCCTATTTATTTATATAATGCTATATAGATAGATATTCCCTAAGCTACGTTGAGAAGAGTTTTTGCAAAAAAAAAAAGAATCTGTTTAAATTTAAACCATTTGTTTTATTTAGAGCAAACCTACTTTTTGGTCCCTCAATTGTTACTGAGTCGAGGATTTGGTCCCTCAATTGTATGAAACTACAACTCAGTCACTGAATTGTACAATCCCGTTTACGTTTTGGTCCCTCATGTCTGGTCCGTTAGTGATGGAGCTGTTAAGTGATGACATGTCACCGTTATCTACTTAGTTGGCCGTTAAATGCTTAGTTGGCATGCAAAATCTTTAAAATCTTTATTTTAATGAATATGATACATGAATCTTTATGTGATATGTACGGGTTTTTTTTATTTTTATAATAAAAAAAATAAAAAAAGGAGTCACATCCCCTAAAAAAAATAATTCCCAAGATGGGTGCCACGTGGCACCCATCTTTTTTTTAAATTTCTTTTTTTAAAAAAAAATTGAAATCGTAGTAAAGACTGCGATTTCACTGACACTGTGTCAGTTGAAATCGCAGTCCTGACTGCGATTTCATGTTCCTTTATTTTTTTTTTAAATTATTTTCAAAAATAAATTTTTTTATTACAAAGAAATAAAGTTAGACCCAAAATATTATATTTACTCCCTAAATAGCATACACATTTTGATCTAAGTTTAGCTAATTAAATGGTACCACCAATTTTTTTTAAAAAAAAAATAAAATTTCTCTCCAAATGGTTAAAAAAAATATTGATAAAAAGTAAGTTTAGTGATAAAAGAGCAAATTGTATTTATAGTCTGTGTATAATAAAAATTGTGTTCAATTCAGTCCCTCCTCAAGCTCTCTAATTTTCTACATATTACACAAGATTAAATTCATTTCATCCGAACTCCGTTTTGTACAAATTTTATATCAAAATTTTTATTTNTAATTTTTTTTAAAAAAAAATTGGTGATACCATTTAATTGGCTAAACTTAGATCAAAATGTGTATGCTATTTAGAGAGTAAATATAATATTTTGGGTATAACTTTATTTTCTATATTATTGTAATAAATAAATTTATTTTTAAAATAATTTAAAAAAAAAATAAAGGAAAAGCGGTACATGAAATCGCAGTGAGGACTGCGATTTCAACTGACACAGTGTCAGTGAAATCGCAGTCTTTACTGCGATTTCAAATTTTTTTAAAAAAAAATTTAAAAAAAGATAGATGCCACGTGGCACCCATCCTCGGAATTATTTTTTTTAGGGTGATGTGGCTTTTTTTTATTTTTTTGTATTATAAAAATAAAAAAAACCGATATAACTTATTTTTTTTTATTTTCTAAAAAACCTAACGGTTTTGTTTCCAAATGGGGTACATGTAAAGTGTACATGTATTATAGGTTGGCAATATCTATTTCGTAGCCTTTATAAATAAACAAATAATTTAATTCTTAAAAAGTTATTGGATTGACAACAAGATTAAAAGAATTCAATGATATATATACTTGTTAGTTTATTTCATAGATTTTAATTATGCATTTTTCATCTTAACATATAATAAAAATATAACTTTTGATGTCTTTTTTAATTATTATTTACTAACATATAGAACCAAAATGAATATAAGGATATACATTTAAGATCAATTTAAACATTTTTTTTAAGAAAAATAGAATCAAAGGCTTTAAGGTGCAATTGCAACGGTGTTGTGCAAGAAAGAAAGGGGGCATAGGCATAGCTATTGAAGAATCAGAGGAGGTATTATATATGCTAAAATAGAGTAATATTGTATTTTAAGTTTAAAGTGATAATTTAAGCTAAAATGTAGAAAACCCCTTGAAATTTATCCAACAGAGTTGAACGAGAAGATTGATTCTCCTTGTATTCATCATGCCTGAATGATATGTTGTGATAGTTTAAATTTGCTTCTTGGGCACTAACACCCTTATTTTTTGCAACTCTGTCAGATTTTTACAGGCTAGGGATGCATGATGTTCTTTTGTTTCCTTTTTTCTTAAAAGGGTGTCTAGTATCACAATTACTATTTATTTTACGATGAATTGTATAATGGAATTTATGTATAATAATCTAACAAGTTGTAATAGGTCCTCCCATGCTTTTGCTCACTTATTAGAAAATGTGTACATCAAAACTACACTGGGGATAACCTTCTGAAACTGTCTCTCGTTATCTGCCTCTTGAAGTCTTGATCTTCAAAGTGTCTTTCCAGAATGCACAAACACCTCCTGAGTTTTAAGTTGGATGCACATAATACCCCTGAATTTTCAATTTGTGCAAATAGTACCCCTGAATTTTCAAATGGTGATGGCTTCAGGCCATATAATTTTCAATTTTCAATATCCCTTCAAATATTTTTTCAAATTCAATGAAAGTTCTTGGTACCGAAACCACTGTTGGGGTTATAACTTTCATGAAAAATAAAAATTGTTGATCTTATAAATTTATTGTCTCTTATAGAGCACAATAGTGAAATTTTTCTATTATCTTTGTTTTGAGAAAATTATTCTCTATATAATGTATATTACACTTCTAGCGTATTTTGAACTTTTTGGCTTTTCTACCAATACTCATTCATTAAAAATGACTAGTCTTGTAAATATATAATTGCATACAAATATATGATTCTTGAACTTCATGTTCATCAATGACAACCACAAAAATACATTTGTCATATCATTATCATCATCTCTACTGGAGATATTTGGTGTCAAAAAGTTTAAAAATCAATTCACATTGTCAATTTCATTTCTATCTCATATCAATGTAAAAATACATATATTAACATTAGTCTTCACGATCATCAAGGAAAATTCTCATCATTTTGAATTGCTACATAGTTGACACTCATAATTCATTGAAATGGACTAGCTATCGGCCTCTGAGACCAATATTGAACAAAATCTCTTTTGAAATGATAAAATAATTAATTTTATGATAATAAACTCATATAAACAGATAAATTATTAGCCTTCAAGGCTATTATTAGCCAAACTTTAACTTTTGGCAAATTACATATATGTGCAACAATTCTTCCATGCACTTATTCATGACAAATAACATGGCTTTAGGCCATCTAAAACATTTCCAACAATTGTAAAAATTTCAATTAATAATTTATCAATTTATATTGATCCTCATTGCTTTCCATGCGATTATCAACTAATTTTAGTAGCTCTGCATCTTTACATTTTATAGATTTATAAAAATGTGACATTGTCTTTTCATCACATATCAATAAATGGATAAAATTATCAATTTCATGATAATCAAACCAAAGATGATATGACTTTAGGCCATTTCTTATATAACCTTCACCTTTTCAAGGTGATAATGATAAATTTAAATATAAAATAGATCATGAACATGCTTAGATATAACTAATACAAAAGTAAGAATAAGGTTTTTTTACCTTCAATGGATGATGAAGAGACATGTTAAAATTACCTTGCTCTAATTCGGTAGAGACTCGTGCTTGCTCTAATTCGGTAGAGACTCATGGATTAAGATGAGAATGATTAAGATTAAAGGGATGAGATCTTGAAGAACTACATCAAGAATGTATGGGATAGTTCCTGAAGAACTATATCATTTTCACTATAATTTTGTGTCTTCATTATCTCTTACATCTTTCTCCATATCTTTTACTCCATAATATATTATTTTTACAACAATTAGGACTTGATTTAGAATTTTTAAAAAGTTATTGGATTGACAACAAGATTAAAAGAATTCAATGATATATAATTTCATAGGATGAAAAAAAGGCGATGTGGAGTGAGGTGGGTTAGATGGAAGTTTAATAAAAAAAATAATGGGAATTAATCTAACTTTAGTGAATTGATAAATTTATTTAAAGTCAAAACTTTATTTTGGTCCCTCATATTTACCTCAAATTCTATTTAAATATTAGATACCAAAATGAAATTCAAAATGAATATTAGGGGACCAAAATGAGGTTTTGACCGTTATTTAAATGATATCTACAGTAAAAAAACTATATAAATAAAGTTATAACAAATAATTAAAAAATAATAGAACCAAAAGAAGTCCACTAGGTCGTTTAAGCAAGTGTCGGGGGTTCGATCCCCGCCTTGTGTATGTAGCAACCAATTGGCCAGCGGCAAACCCTTAAATGGAGCTCAGATCCGCGGAGGATTAGTCCTTAACCCATCGAGCTGGGTATACCTTGGAAAAAAAAAAGAAGTCCAAAAGTGTGACTTGCGAGAAAGAAAGAAAGAAGGTAGAGCTGTCAAAGTGGGCCAACCCGGCTCACACGGGTTGGCCCACCACGGGTTGCAGGTTATACGGGTTGGCTTACCCGGGCCAAAATATCTGGTGAGCTAGAATTTCGCCAACCCGGCTCACCAGCTTGGTGAGCCGGGTTGGCTCACGTAACCCACTAAAAATTTTATTTTTTTTATTTTTTGCTTCAAACTTCAAAGTATATTTTATTTTTGCAACCTGTCATTTTTTCTGTACATAATACATTATAATTTATACATTATAATTTTTTGTACATAATACATTAATCATTATAATTAATAATGAATTGAATTTTATAATTGAAAAGTATATGAATTGATTTTTATAATTGAAAAGTATAAAAAATAGTGTGAAATGTAAAATTGAGTGAGTGTGAGATAGTAAATTTATTATGTTTATTTTAAAATTTTATCATTTTTTTATATGGTGGGTTGGTGAGCTAACCCACCAACTCGCCGGGTTAGCTCACCATAACCCGCGGGTTAGAATTGTTGGTGAGCCAAGATTACTTCAACTCGGCTCATCATTTGTGTGGGTTAAACGGGTCCAACCCGCGGGTTGGAACCCGTTTTGACGGCTCTAAAAGAAGGCGTTAGATAGAAGTTTAATAAAAAAAAATAATGGGAATTAATCTAACTTTAGTGAATTGATAAATTTATTTAAAAGTCAAAACTTTATTTTGGCTAAACCCTAAACCCCTAAGCGCCTACATCTCCCTCCATAGCTATCTTTTTTTTCTAAAAAGAGTGATTTCCTGGTAAGTTCAGTAAAATTGAACCTTGTGTTGAATGAGCAGGGTGATTCTCCTTGTATTTATCATGTCTAGGATCTTTTTCTTTTCTTGGAATATTTTTACAATTTAATATCTGACAGCAACAGCGCGCCAAAAGGCAAGAAAATGAAGGAGGACTCACTCTATCGGCAATTGCACAAACTCTCGGCCATAAATTCAGAAGAAGCACTTGACAACATGCTTTCTACCCTTTGCAAAACCCGGAAAACTGGTCTTTCGTCTCTAGAGAAATCCCATTTTCAGTCCCTCCTCAAGCTTCGTTCTGTATCCGAAGTTGACCATGTAATGCATATTTAACTACTTTTTCGATTTTCGTTTCTTGAACGTTTGTTTGCTCATCATTTGCTGTTTCTTTTTATGACCGTCGCTGGGTTTTTCAAATAATAATTGCATCACAAAGCTTTTGACCTTTTTTTCTCACCCTTTTTCTGGGGTTTCGTCCCTGAAATGCACGAACCCCTTTAAATACCACTTTGTCAAGAAACAATATTTTTCTTCTCTTTCTGCAAATTATTTATGCAGCTGTTATCTGAATGTTGTCCAATTGATAGTTTGAAAACTATTTTTAACTAATACGGATATCACCCTTTCCGTCTGTATGATCTGGTCTGTGCTAATGCATTGCTTCAAATTCAACTGGGCTACAACATAAACTGTGCAGGGAATGCTATATTTTAATTATAGATATTTAGTTGCTTCTCAAACTTTGTCTGATTTGTACAGGCTAGGGATGCATGATATTCTTTTATTGTTTTTGTTTTTTGATTTTGTTTCTGTTTTGTTTTTAAAGAAAGTATCTAGTATCACTATTTACTATTTATGTTTTAATGAATTGTGGAAAACTGTATGATGGCATATATATTAACCTGACAGTCTTTATAGGTCTTGGCATGCCTTCGCTCACTTATCAGAAGATGTCTACATCAAAACTACACTGGGGATGACCTTCTGAAACTGTTTCCCCCTGGTCTGCCTCTTGATCTTCAACATATTCTTGTATCGTCCTTCCGGAAAAACATAAATGGGTGGAAGGAGGGTATATCTAGAGAAGAGGTACTACTTTTTATACTTGTAGACACAAGTTATGCATGAATTGTTTTCCTCTTTTCTTTACTTGTCATATTAAAGACTCTAGAAACTTGCCTATTCCATATAGGAAAAACACATCCATATCTACAAGGCAAGCCTAATAGTTTTATCTCTTGCCTTTATCTGACAACTTACATTAGCAATATATATTTCATAGCCTCAAGGGGCTGTTCTAAGCCTTTTATTAAAACTGCATGCATAAATGTGTACAAATGCATATGCATCTATTATCTATATCCATACGTATGATGAAATTCCAAGTATGCCTGCATTTTAATTCGCATTAAGTTATTGATTTTATTATATAATTGACTAAATCTGGTGTTTTGATTTTATTCATGCAAAAAGCTCATGATTAATTCTGCAACGTTTTATACTACCCATTTCAATGTTAATCTCATTAGTCAGATAGTAGATTCCCTTTTGGTAGGACAATTTTGGCTTCTTTAGAATGTGTAGTCCCTTATAATTGACTAGTTGTTAAAGTCCACTAACTTAAATTTGGCTGTTCCTTTCTGTTCTTAAAACCACCTAAGCCATGAATTATCTTGTGACTCATAAATCAAGTGGACGAATTTTTTGAGAGTTGTTCAAGAAATGATGTTGTTTTTCAACCAGTTGATCCCCAGACACACTCCTTTGGTTTCCAATCTAATAGTGCCCCTTCTGATTACTTGGTACAATTTTTTTAATATCTATTTATCTATGCATGCCTTTCCATCTACAAATAAAATCATAGGAAAGCCTTCCTCGCCTGAAGTCAATGTCTTGGTTCATGGAGAACAATAGTGCATCCCCAGTGGATAAAATGGCCTTCATTAGACTTGAGGTAATGAAGAAAGGTGATTTTTTATTTTTTTATCATTAGCAGTATTAAAGTATTTTTATTGTTTTCGTTCTGGCATAACTTTGTAATAGTGGTAAAAATGATGGATAATTAATTAATTTGATTTATTTGTAGCTGCAAGATTATAGCAAGTCTCCAGCAGGTGAAACTGAGGTGAAGTTTAAGCTTACAAGGGATACACTTGAAGCTATGTTGAGATCGATGACCTACATCAAAGAACAACTCTCAAGTGTGGTAAGAGAGATTACTTCTATCCCTTATCATGATTATGAGAAATTAACTGCAGGTTTACTTCTTCGGTAACTGTTGCTTTCCTATTAATTCTGTTCTTGTTGATTAAAAATCTTGCAAAACATTGTTTTTCTTTTGGATTGTGGGACTTGTGAGTAATATTTATTTTACACAAAGGCTTCTGATAATTCATGACATTGGTTCATTGGGTTACTTGATTGAGGGCTCTGTGTATTTGGTATCTAGTTTGCATGTCTCACTATCTTCCTGTTTTTGTACTGCTGGAATTTGAGTTTCCAGCGAGAGATTTTTGTTGCTTTTACGTCCCGTGGTATTCATGATGTAGAAAAAATATTAACAGTAACGGGAGTCATGTAATAAGGTTGGATTACAACTAGTGTTGGAGCTTCCATGGTATAAATATTGGGATGTTTAATTTCGCTGGTTGAAGCAATTTTCTAATTCTGTAGTTTTGGGAATCATTTAAAAATCATACTTTTAAAGGCATGAGGCAGTCTTTGGGTCATTTCGTAAAACTTAATTCTTTAAATGCATGAGGGCAGGATAACGTCTAATTCAGTTTGGATTGATAACAGAAAGAAAAAGCAGATCGATTCATGACATGTTGGATGGCTATTTGCTTATAAGAACTTAGACTCAAGAGAGAGTAGAGTAATTCTAATATCACCTATATTACCAGTTTACTACTGATGTTTTGAAATTTGATAGAGGCTAGATTTCAGGGATTTGGAGGAGAACGGATCCTCTATAATTGAGGTTCCCGGGAATTCTCTGCATTTGGGTCATTCCTCAATGTTACAATAGGTGCCTGTTGGAGAAAAAAAAATAGGTGCCCAATGATGCTCTTTGAGTATTTGGAGGGGACATGTCAAGCCATCAACGGTACAGAATTATCTTACAGCCAATAATGATCCAATTGCAGAGAACTCCAAAGAACCTCAATTACATGGGATCCGTTTTCGGTTTGGAGGTTAATGTTCATGCTTGTTAATACTTTATAGACGTGAGTTTTTGTATCTTATGCAAATCTCATGACTCTCATCTACCAATGTGTCTTGCAGGGAGGAACATCTTCAGGGCCAGCAAACAAGAATTAGAAGCGGTGGCTTGTTTTTGTCATTGATGTCACTGCCCAGATTTTGCAGTATTCTTCTTAATCATGGGATGACTACTAACTACTAATTCCTTGAATCAACAGAAATTTTGGCTATATATACATATGGTTGAATAGTGTTGACATGTGGCATTTTAGCTCCAATAATATTTTGTTATCTTTTTAAATTTGAATAAGTCATCTCTAAGATATTGGTTGTTAGGGTATTTAATTTATTTTATTTTTATAATTAGGATTTTAGATTATTGTTATCTTCACATTTCAGTTTGAATTTTGTAACCTAGAAAATTAGGGAGTTTGTTATTTTTTATCTTATATAAATCATTACCGAGTCATGAATAAAATATAATCAGATTTTAACCTTTTCAAAAAACTCTCCTTTCTCTCCCAAATTTAAAACTCTCCGAATCCTTTTGAAAAAAACCAACAAATAGCATACTAATGCTACTTAATGGAGCATGAAACTTGTCTTAAAATTCCTATGGAGTGGTGTGCATAAGAATTCCAATGTGGTTGATGCCAATGAAGCTTTCTCTACGCTGTTTGATTCATTAAAACATAAAGGAATGAGAATAATTTAATCTTACACATAAAATAGTGACTATTCACCTTACCCTTTGTTTTTAGTTGATAAAGCAAAGCTCCTTTGATTTGTTTGAAAAGAAATTTGCAACGAATACTCAGTTACCTATATGTTGCCTTGGAGCTATGAAATCCCATTTTCATTATTAAACTTTAAAGATAAATAATAACCAAAATGCACCAAACAAATCATAAGCCCTAAACTAATAGCAATAAATTTTCATTCTCTGATAATGCTCATATAATAACCACCGAAAGCTACAAATAATAATAAAAAAAAGCTTAAGTGCACTTTTGGTCTCATAACTATGACAGGTTTCATTTTGGTCCCATAACTTTTTTTGTTGCAATTTTGGTCCATAACTTCTCAAAAGGTTCCACCGTTAGTCCCTTGGTGAATTCCATCCATATTTAGCCGTTAAGTATGACGTGGCATAGTGACTAGGATCATGATGTGGCAAAATAAGATGAAATGGACTGAAATAGGATTTATATGCAACATATTAAAATTTATCTATACCCAACCACAATATATACAAAGAGTGGTACTTCCTCTTCCTCGTCAGCCCAATGGGACTTCCTCTTCCTCGTTCCGCTTCCCGATTTGCCGTCGCCGCCGCTTTGGTCGTTCGACTCTGGCTGAGGATCCCATCGACTTCGTCGGTGCCTTCTGCTTGAAGTCTCTTCTTCCCCACCAGATTGGTCCCTATCAGTACCACTCTTTGTATATATGGTGGTTGGGTATAAATAAGTTTTAATATGTTGCATATAGTTCCTATTTCAGTCCACTTCATCTTATTTTGCCACATCATGATCCTAGTTACTATGCCACGTCATACTTAAAGGCTAAATATGGATGGAATTCACCAAGGGACTAACAGTGGAACCTTTTGAGAAGTTATGGGACCAAAATTGCAACAAAAAAAGTTATGAGACTAAAATGAAACCTTTGTCATAGTTATGGGACCAAAATTGCAACAAAAAAAGTTATGGGACCAAAATGAAACCTTTGTCATAGTTATGGGACCAAAAGTGCACTTAATCCTAAAAAAAAAATCTAGTCGTGGTTACATAAGAAACCATCTAAACAAAATGGATATTGTTGCAAAGATGAAGAATAATCTTGTTGCAGCATACAAGGAATACAATTGAAGCTATGTTGATTTGTTCTTTAAAACATGAATATCAAGAAGTCCCCTATGCATGTGGGTTCATTCTTTAACTCAGTCACTTCCCTACTTATTGTGCCTCCTTTATAACTTTAGAAACAAAAAAGGAAAAAAAACAACGGAAGATGAATGATGAATAAAACAAAATAAGAAAAACAAATAACTGACAACGTCAGAATAGAACAAATTTAGAATACATTCCTGCTAGCAGAACAAAATATGAAAATATACAATATGCCATTTCAACTCCGGTTGGACAACAGCAGCTTGAAACTATTGAAATTAAAATCTCAGCCTATTAGCCTCTAATTGTCGAGAGCTCACTCTCAAAAGAACAAAAATGATAAAATTTAATTGAAAAGAAAAAACTGCTTCTAGAAAGCTTATCAAAACTCATTCTTGAAGAAACTAAGGGCCTGATTGGTTTAATAAAATGTTTCCTGTTTTCATTTTCTGTTTCCATTTCTGGAATTCTATTTTCATTTCAAAATTTCAATATTTAAGAAATATGTTTGTTTTATAAAGTTAAAAAATCGTTTTCATTCATATTTAAATTATGTTAACTTGAATAACGCTAATTTTTATATGTTTTTAAGTTTGATTATAGCTAAATGATGATATTAACATGATTAAATAGTTTACTTTTGTGTAATGTTGCAAAATATCATAAGTTTGTTTTTGGAAATACTGGAAACGTCTTTTTGACGTTTCCTGTTTTCAGCCTATTTCAGAAAATGTTTCCAGAAAACATTTTCAAAAAAACTGTACAAAACACGTTTTCAGTCATATTTCCTGTTTTCAGTGAAAATGGAAACAGGAAACAGGGCAACCAATCAGACCCTAATCTATTTTAAAACAAAAAACAAGAGAGAAAAGTGACCACCTTCCACCAAGACATGATGGCAAAGAGGTTAGAAAAGTTCAATTCTTATAATTGTATATATACAGCACAACTAAAACTCTCAACTTTGTCTTCATCCTCTCAGCTAATTGTGTCAATCAGTCACTAGAACTAGAGCTTGAACTAGAGCTTGAACTAGAACTTAATGACTTACTATCAGATTCTCCCTCAATATTAGAGTTGTTCGTGGCTACACTTTCTGATTGATCCACAGGAATTCTCTTCATTTCCTCGTTACCAGATTCTACATCAAAAAATTCAACCACCTCATTTGTTTCCACTTCAACAGACTCATCCTTCAAATCCAGGGATTGTTGCATCTTTCTTTTACTACCTTCTGAGATTAGCTCAAAAGCACTATCAATATCATATAAAGATCTTGCTTCAACGAGTTGTAAATTTGAATTATCTTTTGAGTTATCGTTAGTTTGTTCTCTAACAAGCTGATCTTTAATCATACTTGGAAGGATGACCTCCTCAACTTCCGCTCCTTCATAAAGTTGCTTAAAAGCCAAGTCAATGTCTTCGGCTGATCTTGCTTCAAGAACTGGGATGCCCGGCTCGACCTTGACCTTCTCGATAATTTTTGGCGTTTCACCAGTAGTAGGTGATGTAAATTCAGGAGTCTCAGATGAATCATGAGTCACAGCCGAGATATATAGATGAGATTTATTCATGGCATCACTAGTTTCTCCAACTATAGTGCTGGAAGTCCTAATACCCTGGATGGATTCTTCCTACATGGCATCAGATATTGCAGATTGTCAAAAGAATTGAGGATTAAAACTAACAGCTATTTCAGAGTAATGGAATAAAAATTGAACTTTTTACTAAATCAATTCAATGTTAGTAGAGTAGTTTTGATGCTGAAGGGCATGAGATGAAATCATATTATCAGGACAGGATAAAGTTATTTATGCACACCCAGCATGCTCATTTAAGAATAGAGAATGAATATATTATTTGAACATTTACTAATAAGGAAAAAAAAAACCCACCTCATTTGCATCCACTTCAACTAACCCATCCTTCAAATCCATGGATTTTTGCATCTTTCTTTTATTACCGTTGGAGCTTAGCTCAAAAGCACTATCTATATCTTCCAAAGATCTTGCTTCAATGACTTGCAAGTTCGAATTAGCTTTTGAGTTACCATCAGATTGTTCAGTAACAACCTGATCTTTAATCATACTTGGAAGAATGACCTCCTCAATTTCTGCTCCTTCCTGAAGTTGCTTAAAAGCCAAGTCAATGTCTTCAGCTGATCTTGCTTCGAGAACTGGGATGCCCTGCTCGACCTTTGTCTTCCCAATATTTTTTGGCGATTCGCCAGTAGTGGGTGATGTAAATTCAGGAGTTTCAGATGAATCATGAGTCACAGATGAGATATTCAGTTGAGATTTATTTATGGCATCATTAGTTTCTCCAACTCCAGTGCTGGAAGTGCTAATACCATGGATGGATCGTACCTGGATGGCATATAGTATTTCAGAATGTCAAAAGAATTTAGGATTACTTTTGATAGTTATTTCAGAGTCACGGAATAAAAACTGAATTTTTTACTAAATCAATTCAATGTTAGCAGAGTTGTTAATGCTGAAGAGCATGAGATGAAAACATACTGTCATTACATAACAAAGTTTTTATGCACATCTAGCATACTCATTTAAGAATAGACAATGAATATACTATTTGAACATTTACTATTGAGGGAAAAACAAAACCCACCTCATTTGCTTCCACTTCAACTGACCCATCCTTCAAATCCATGGATTTTTGCATCGTTCTTTTATTACCATCTGAGCTTAGCTCAAAAGCACTATTTATATCTTCCAAAGATCTTGCATCAATTAATTGCAAGTTTGAATTAGCTTTTGAGTTACTATTATATTGTTCACTAACAACCTGATCTTTAATCATACTTGGAAGAATGACCTCCTCAACTTCTGCTCCTTCCTGAAGTTGCTTAAAAGCCAAGTCTATGTCTTCAGCTGATCTTGCTTCGAGAACTGGGATGCCCTGCTCGACCTTTGCCTTCCCAATATTTTTTGGTGATTCGCCAGTAGTGGGTGATGTAAATTCAGGAGTTTCAGATGAATCATGAATCATAGATGAGATATTCAGATGAGATTTATTTATGGCATCATTAGTTTCTCGAACTCCAGTGCTGGAAGTGCTAATACCATGGATGGATCCTACCTGGATGGCATATAGTATTTCAGAATGCCAAAAGAATTTAGGATTAGTTTTGATAGTTATTTCAGAGTCATGGAATAAAAACTGAACTTTTTACTAAATCAATTCAATGTTAGCAGAGTTGTTACTGCTGAAGGGCATGAGATGAAAACATACTGTCATTACATAACAAAGTTTTTATGCACATCTAGCATGCTCATTTAAGAATAGACAATGAACATATTATTTGAACAGTTATTAATAAGGAAAAAAAAAGCCACCTCGTTTGCTTCCACTTCAACTGACCCATCCTTCAAATCCATGGATTTTTGCATCGTTCTTTTATTACCATCTGAGCTTAGCTCAAAAGCACTCTCTATATCTTCCAAAGATCTTGCTTCAATGACTTGCAAGTTTGAATTAGCTTTTGAGTTACCATTAGATTGCTCACTAACAACCTGATCTTTAATCATACTTGGAAGAATGACCTCCTCAACTTCTGCTCCTTCCTGAAGTTGCTTAAAAGCCAGGTCAATATCTTCAGCTGATCTTGCTTCAAGAACTGGGATGCCCTGCTCGACCTTTGCCTTCCCAATATTTTTCGGCGATTCGCCAGTAGTGGGTGATGTAAATTCAGGAGTTTCAGATGAATCATGAGTCACAGATGAGATATTCAGATGAGATTTATTTATGGCATCATTAGTTTCTCCAACTCCAGAAGTGTTAATACCATGTATGGATCCTACCTGGATGGCATATGATATTTCAGAATGTCAAAAGAATTTAGGATTAGTTTTGATAGCTATTTCAGAGTCATGGAATAAAAACTGAACTTTTTACTAAATCAATTCAATGTTAGCAGAGTTGTTGATGCTGAAGGGCATTAGATGAAAACATACTGTCATTACATGATAAAGTTTTTATGCACATCTAGCTTGCTCATTTAAGAATAGACAATGAACATATTATTTGACCAGTTATTAATAAGGAAACAAAAAAACCCACCTCATTTACTTCCGCTTCAACTGACCCATCCTTCAAATCCATGGATTTTTGCATCTTTCTTTTATTACAGTCTGAGCTTAGCTCAAAAGCACTATCTATATCTTCCAAAGATCTTGCTTCAATGACTTGCAAGTTTGAATTAGCTTTTGAGTTACCATCAGATTGTCCACTAATAACCTGATCTTTAATCATACTTGGAAGAATGACCTCCTCAACTTCTGCTCCTTCCTGAAGTTGCTTAAAAGCCAAGTCAATGTCTTCAGCTGATCTTGCTTCAAGAACTGGGATGCCCTGCTCGATCTTTTCTTTCCCAATATTTTTTTGCGATTCGTCAGTAGTGGGTGATGTAAATTCAGGAGTTTCAGATGAATCATGAGTCACAAATGAGATATTCAGATGAGATTTATTTATGGCATCATTAGTTTCTCCAATTCCAGTGCTGGAAGTGTTAATACCATGTATGGATCCTACCTGAATGGCATATGGTATTTCAGAATGTCAAAATAATTTAGGATTAGTTTTGATATCTATTTCAGAGTCATGGAATAAAAACTGAACCTTTTACTAAATCAATTCAATGTTAGCAGAGTTGTTGATGCTGAATGGCGTGAGATGAAAACATACTGTCATTACATAATGAAGTTTTTATGCACATCTTGCATGCTCATTTAAGAATAGACAATGAATATATTATTTGAACAATTATTAATAAGGAAAAAAAAACCCACCTCATTTGCTTCTGCTTCAACTGACCCATCCTTCAAATCCATGGATTTTTGCATCTTTCTTTTATTACCGTCTGAGCTTAGCTCAAAAGCACTATCTATATCTTCCAAAGATCTTGCTTCAATGACTTGCAAGTTTGAATTAGCTTTTGAGTTACCATCAGATTGTCCACTAACAACCTGATCTTTAATCATACTTGGAAGAATGACCTCCTCAACTTCTGCTCCTTCCTGAAGTTGCTTAAAAGCCAAGTCAATGTCTTCAGCTGATCTTGCTTCAAGAACTGGGATGCCCTGCTCAACCTTTGCCTTCCCAATATTTTTTGGCGATTCACCAGTAGTGGGTGATGTAAATTCAGGAGTCTCAGATGAATCATGAGTCACAGACGAGATATATAGATGAGATTTACTCTTGGCATCATCAATTTCTCTAACTCCAACACTAGAAGTGCTAATATTTTGGATAGATTCTCCCTGGATGGCATATGATATTGGAGAATGTCAAAAGAATTTCGGATTAGTATTGAAAGTTATTTCAGAGTCGTAGAATAAAAATTGAACTTTTTACTAAAATCAATTCAATGTCAGCAGAGCTGTTGATGCTGAAGGGCATGAGATGAAAATATATTATCATGACAGAATAAAGTTTTTGTTTGTGTGCACATCTAGCATGCTCGTTTAGGAATAGACAATGAATATATTACTTGAACATTTACTAAATAAAAAACTTACCTCTAGTTATGCAGTGAAACTGAAATCTCACTTGTATATTTAACCGCTAAGCATCTTAAATGACATCTATATGCACAATGCATTTTTATGTAAAATTTTCATATAATATAATGGTCTTTTCTTCTTCTATTTCATGAGGAGAATCTTTAGGGATATTTAGATACGAGGGACGTTATCTGAATTTTTAACCTAGAGCAAGTAGCAAACTTGTCACTCCCATTAGCAATGATTGTGAACGTGGGGTAAGAATGTATAAACTCTATCACTAAGAATTAAAATATAGATTTCAAACAAAAGCAGTAAAAATTATTCTGATTA
The DNA here is from genome assembly GCA_003254925.1 of Chamaecrista fasciculata. Taxonomy (NCBI): domain Eukaryota; kingdom Viridiplantae; phylum Streptophyta; class Magnoliopsida; order Fabales; family Fabaceae; genus Chamaecrista; species Chamaecrista fasciculata. Next base: position 112,139 of record QANZ01023827.1, read on the forward strand.
ATAGAAGTACAATTGTAAGTGTGATATTAACTGGCTTTCTTGATGATCATTTTTCTCCAAGTCAGATGGAAGCTTTACTTCAATTTGCACATTTTGACCATTGGAATTTGAAGAAGCTACCTGTTTATCCAAATTTTGGTTAGGGTCAGTGTCACCCTGCTCCATGTATTGTTGGGAAGAGGCTGCGTGGAATTCTTCGTGGCCAGAAGCTTTTTCATCTGGTTCCTGATCATGCAGTTCAGACCTTTTATCTATAACATTAGCCGTCATTTTTGCTGAAGTTGGATGAAAAATGCTCTCAGGAAACTCAGTAGATGAATCAAAATATATGGAATAAAATGATTGAAGCTTTTTAACTGCTGGTGGGCTAGAATCATAAACAGGTTCTCTCTGTTGATTCTCTTCCACTTCACTACTCTCTGCGGAAGCTTCTGTTGAAATTCCTGATTCTTGGAGATGGAGTTTTTCTCCTTGCTGCAAATTAGCTGAGTTTTCCTGCTTCTCATCAGGTATGTTATTTATCGCTTCTGAGGATGAAGAGTGGCTTGATTTGCTACTATTCTCATCATTAACTACTTCTCTTTTTGAATTGGTTTCATTTATTTTTATTTCCTCATGAATTTGATCTCCTCCTGTTTCATCAGGGAGTTCCACCTCAGAGTGATTTTCCACCCCACCCAACACTATTTCATCTTCATCGTGATGAGCATTTTTTCTCTCTTCTTGGATCCTCTCAGCAGTATCAACCTCTTCAGAGGATTGGCTTCCACATTCAACACGACCAGCAACGTGATCTATGGTGGATACTGACTCCGTTTCTTGTGGCAAATCTTGTTCATTGGAGATCCTTTCATATTGATCAGTTGAACTAACTGATTCACTATCAGGAACAGAACTCAACTTTGAATCACTAACTTCACTTTCTTGCCTGTGGAATGAGGAATAACTTGTTCCCTCTGAAGCCATCCGTTCTGATACAAAAATAGGTTTCCAATAATTGTCTTGTCTCTCAGGTTTAGTCATCCCTAATGCTGATGGTCTCACGGCGAAACTTTCATGCCTACTGAAAAATGTGTCTCTTTGATTGAACACTGGGAGCTCTCCTAGAGGGCTCTCTCCCTTAGGATCATGTTTTTCTTCATTTGAATCATAAGGAATATCGAAAGGATTCTGTCTAGGATGCATAAGAGATGGAGCTGATCCAGGAATGGGAGGTAATCCCATAGCATCATAGGAATCTTCAGGGAGATCAAATGGGTTTCGTCTTGTTGAAATCGGTGTAATATGTGGGGAAACATCAATACTTTCCAAGTCTATTAAATTCTTTTCATTCATCAGCCTCCAAGCCCTTCTCCTGGCAACAAGATTTTCCAAACGTTGGTTCCTTTCTAGCTCCAAATTTCCCAAATCCATCAGACTCTTTTGGTCATTCTCTGTCCATTTAATTGCAGATTTACAATCATCCTCTATGCCACTTTCCATTTCTTCCTCATCATCACCTTGGATTTCGGTACCTTCTTCATCTGACTCAATACTTCCATCAATGCTTTTCTGAGAGTTTTCAAAAGCAATATCAGAAGCAGCACTCGACAAATGAGCATGTTTTGGGCCTTTTGAGTCTAGTAATGGATGGAGCTCATCAAGAACTGGAATAATGTCAGCCATGGAAGCATCCGGCGAGGAGCTCTCGATATCATTAGACCCTGAATTCATATCATCCTCCTCATCAACGCCTTCAGTATCACTAGGAAGAACTTTAAACTTTGATTTCTTCTCAAAAATCTCCCTCTCCTTTTCCTCCTTTACTTGTTCTTCATGTAGAATGTTCAAGGAACTTTTATACACCACTGGCACATAAGAAAGCAAACCAACATCTTGTTCAACCTTGTTAACTTTATCTGCCACCAATGTGGCCACTTTAATGCTAGTCTCTTCTATAATACTCGTGTTTTCGTCTCTCTTAGGTATAATTACACTGGGACTGCCCTCTGAAAACCCAATTTGAAAGGACGAGAGGACATCAGCAACTTTCTTTCCTTTTTGAACTTCAGGTGGGTTGGAATATTGCCCAATGAACAAAAGAGTACCAAGTAGAATAGCAGTGCAAACCAAAACTGGAGACATATATACCAAAATGCCAAACAGACTAGGAAACCATCTGTATAGAAAAATCAAGAAACCCAGAAGGCACACAAGGAATGGGTGATTACGAAGAAATCTGCAACAGAGTCTAATTGAAATAGTCACCATATTCCTCATCTGAATTCCAGTTTCTAATGGAAATCCCATACTCATCGTTTATTTTTTTTTAACTTTTACTTTGTCTCTCTTCAGATACTCTCTTCCAATCGAAATCTGTTTTAATACCAACAGAAACCCTTAAGATCCGAGAAAAAAAAAAAACAGGATGAGAGATTTTGGAAATTCATTACAATAAAAGATGAAAAGGAACTCACCTAAACAATAAACAATGAGAAATTTCGTGGTATCGTAATGAACAACAATCCATCATCCTGAAAATGGAAATTATCGATAAGCCGATGAACAGATTAATTAAATTATAATACACGAGAAATTAAAGTGAAGAGGAAAAGAAGGAATAAAGAGAATGACTCACCGATTAAGATTGAGGAAACCGAAGAACAACATGAGGAATGGGGATCCTCAATCCTCTAATTTCATATCCTAATATCGTTCATTATTCTTCCATATTAATTAGTTCATAATGAACTTCAACGTTAATTATCAACAAGAGCTAGCTACAAGGAGCTTCATTTTTTTATGTGCATTGGCATGGCATTTGATTGTTTGAAGAGGAATCAGGCGGCATGAAAAGGAAAGAAAGAGAAAGAGAAAGGGATCGAGGAAGGAAGAAAAAGAAAATTGTATAAAGATTTGACATTTGTATATGATTTCTAGCATGACAATATGCGTAGCCATGAGTGAAACCAATCGTACGTAATTACGTTCCCATATTCTCATGGTATATATTTGGATTTTAGAATATAAAATTAGTGGTTAAAAGTATACTTTTGATAACTTATCTTTTATTTAAGTCTCAATTTGGTCTTGGATTTTTCTTTTGTTGTACTTTTAAATTCATATCTTTTGATGTTGTAGAATTTAGACAAATTTTCATTAATTTATATCAGTTTCTAAAATACTTGATATGAATAAGTGTTTGGTGTAGTGATTTTGGTGATCTACACCTTAGATGAGAGGACTCAAGTTCGATTCTTAGAGTCGACATTGTTGGAATGATTCAACCGTTTCGTCTTATAGTCCAAATGAGATTATATTCGCTTGAAAATCGAAGGATGGTAGTGTTTTTCTTTATTTAACTCTTTTCTTTTTCTTTATACGAGTCTCTTTTTTTTCTTCTTATCATCTTACAAAACCTCTATTTATTTTAAAAGATTACAATGCAAGAGAACTCAAGGATATGTATTTACATTAATGCAAGTGGGAAAGGATAATTAAGATGATGAGCTTTCATGATAAGATAAAAAATTTATACACATTTGTGTACATGGAGAAGTTCAGAAATTGGAAGTTGTACAGTACATATTCACATATAAATATTTTATAACAACTTATCAATTTATCATGATGAGTATCAGAGTATACATTGAATCCTTCTTGCAAGACAAATCATGATTTATAGAAAGTTAGAAACAATCATTTGTGAATCGGTTTCATTATTTAATTCATGATTTAGAAATAAACCCATCAAACCCATATTTAAATCCAAAAAAAAAATCCAAAATTTTACATTTAATGTTGGACCTCAATTAAAATCACTTCTCATAAAAGATACAAATAGAGAACAAAAAATAAATGTCTAGAATGAAGATTCTAGATTGTTATATGTCTTGGACTCTTGGTTCTATGTCATGAGGAATTAATTTAGTTTGTTAATAGTTATTTGTTACTCCATTAAACTAAATCGAACTAATTCTGACTTAAGTTTAATAGCAGTTAATCTCTTATAATATAGTAAATCTATATTGAAATCCAAATATCTACATTTAATGTTAGACCTCAAATAAGATTACAATGTATTAGACTACTTAGTAATTTTTTTTATATCATAAAAAATTAATGATAAGAAACACGATCCGATGAAATTAAGAGGTGCCCATCCCTACAGGCCCATCACATTGAGAAAACTTATGAGGTCTTGAGGAACACTACTCGACAATGTTATAAACTCGTCAGCATTCAAAATGTACGGAGCTACAGACTTACTATTAAAATAAACATCAACATAAAACTAAATCGTGGACTAAATAAGAAGATTCCTTTAGGATTAAAAAAGTACGGAGCTACAGGCTAATTAGTAATTAGACTAGTATAAAATAGTAACATAGAAGTTGTTCCTTTGTGGAACACTATGAAGTATGGACACTTCATTTTCGAAGGCGTGTCACCATGTCAGACACGTGTCCGTGTCCGATACCCGTACGACACCCACACGACACATATCTATAAGTTTGAGAATATAAAATCATTTTTTTTACTTTAATATAAAAAATAGTAAAAAATAATGACACATATAACATATATTTTGAATAAATATTGTAATTCTTAAAGTTTTCATAAACATTTATGGATTTTTAATTATTTATATGTATAAATATATAGCGTGTCGTGTCATGTAATCTTAAAAATTTGACATGGTGATGTGTCCGTGTCCTAGGTCCGTGTCCATGCTTCGAACATATATATATACTAGGGGCTTTGCGTGCCCTAACGGGCACACAAATATGTATGTAAAATAAATAAGGGACTAAATTGTTAACTTAGTAAAGAAAGAGAAACCAAATAGTAAATTTTCTCTTATTTTTAATTTCATAAACTATAGTTTTAAACATGGACGACCAGAAAGGGGTGGAGTCATATAATATAAAATATATATATATATATATATGAACTAGACTTGGGCCTGGTGACGCTTGTTTGAACAATCATGTGGCCCAATCGGCCCAACCCAAAGTGCAAAAGAAGCGGCCACCGCTGTGCCACGAAGATTTTCATCGCCGCGCGTCCATTCTACGCGCCATGGAACAATGAGAAATCACGTTCTCTTCCTTTTCCGATCGTATTTCAGTTCACCGACTCATTCACTGCCCTTTTCCCGGTGAACACATCGGAAAAAAGCATCGAATTCGCCTCTGTATCGAGTTCGATTGAGCAATCATGGACCATTACAAGATTCTAGGGTTACAAAGAAACGCCACGAAAGACGAAATCAAAGCGGCATTCAAGAAATTGGCGTTTCAATTTCACCCAGACAAGCACTCGCAATCTTCCAAGCCCGTCAGGGACAATGCCACTCTTAGATTTAAGCAGGTCTCTGAGGCTTATGAGGTGCTCATGGATGATCGCAAGCGTGCTGATTACAACATACGATCTCGTTCTGGCACTAGCAGTAGCAGAAATGGGTTCTCTGCTGCTGGTGGGAGTAGTGGCTACAACTATTATTATCATTATAGTTACAAATACAGTTATGGTGGGAATGGAAGCACTTACAAACACAAAGGTAGATACTACAAATATGAGTCCGGCTTCGCGTCCAAGTTTGACCCTGCACTACGGTTTCTCACATTACGAGCTTTTGTTCTCAGTTTTGTCTTCGGAGGGTAGAGTACTCCTTTTTTCTTCTTAACCATTTTCTGCAATCATTTCGTGTGTTTGTTTTTTCCTATTTTTGCTTCAGCTTATAATGTTGGATTATCATTAGTATATTGTTAGAGTAGTTTTTATACTTCTCGTGATGTTATAATTCATTGATCTTCAATCATCGCTGCTCTTTATACTTGCTCGTACTCTAGTGTTTTCCTGGTCTATCTCTTCAGCTTAAAGCCTTCTGTTATTAACATCTCCAGCTCTCCATTTGAGATTAATGCTATATATTTAAGATATGAAATTGATGATTGAAACAGTCCACACTCACTTTCTTGCTCATTATGTTCAGTTCTCTCTACTCTGTCCCTATGTATATATTACTTTGAGACTTACATGTTCAAGTGGGGAATGTCTGATATCATTATTGATCCAGATAGTTAGGCATAGCTTTATGTTTTGTTATGGAAGCTTACTGGGTTAAAATGATTATCTTTGTAAATCCATGATCATGAATTTTGAAGGTGATCTATGAGAATTTGTACGTGCGTGACATACAGCAGATTTGATAAATAGAATGCATAATGCTGTAAGGCATGGTTTAACACTCGTTTTCTTGACTGGATTATATTCTGATAACTAAACTTGGTAGGAGTCAGAAAGATATGTCCCAATATTCTTAGGCACTGAAGTTAAGTCCAGTAATTTGTTAATTTTTTGTTGGAGCAGTTCCAAACAAGTTCTTTTTCGAACTTGTTTTTTTTTTTTTCCCTCTTTCTCATCCTCAATCAACCAATAGGAATATACGATCTTGAGTTTAACCCTCGTGTTCTTGACTGGATTATATTCTGATAACTAAACTTGGTAGGAGTCAGAAAGATATGTCCCAATATCCTTAGGCACTGAAGTTAAGATCCAGTTATTTGTCAATTTTTTGTTGGATACGCTGGTTGCAGTTCCAAACAAGTTCTTTTTTTAACTTTTTCCCCCCTCTTTCTTTCATCATCCTTAATCTGCTAATACGAATATGCAATCATGAGTTTCAGCTGCTTTAAATTTACAATTATCTTGCAGATAACCTGATATGAGATGTTAATGCAGGGCATTGTTTGGTGGGATATTTTTTATTAATAGAAGCAGCGAAGCCTTATGGAAGAGGCAAAATCCTGGGGTAAGCTATTGATCTTGTGGTTTCCTGCTGTTGTTCCTTCGTTTGATGATCCATTTTCTGATGTATAAAAATATAGCCTATTATTGCCTTTGTTTCACAATGTTTAAAATACATATCTGGTCACATTTGGCAGCCAGATCGTCTTTTTCAGAATAAAATTTATGCCTAAAAGTATGAAACAGGTTTTTGTAGTTTTCTGGTAATCTGTGGTATGTTTCTTTCTGCTTTAAATTTTACTAAATAATCCCTTTCTCCTTTTGCCGTTTTATTTTGAATGCAGAAATCGTTTGAAGAAGCCATGGAAGCCATTGAGAAAAGCAAAGCTGAGAGACGACGAGACGATAAAGAAAGTTATTGATTCACTCAGTTCCCCTCTCACACGTGATCTTCAAGCTTCGTCGTCATTGATAAATAGCTACACACAATGACAGATGCAGTTTTCTCGAATTCTTCCAAAGTAACTCTTTTCTCTCCTTCAGTTTACATAATTTTTCTTTGAATTTGTCTAGTCGTCAATAATTGTATAGGATTATATGTTTTCTTCTACATAGTTTTTTTACAATTTGATAGTGTATTATTGCTCATACATGTAATAGAAAGACAAGGACATATAGTAATTGTATTATTTATAACAGTAAGAGTAGTACACTTGCCGTCATCAGATATATATATTAGTGCAACATTTCCACTGGCCTTCTACGGTATATATATAGACACATACACACAAACACACACACATATATATATATAGACACAAACACACACACACACACATATATATAGACAAACACAGACTCACACACAAAAACATATATATATATATATATAGACAAACACACACACTAAAACTAGAGTCAGTGTACCATAACTACATAAGTCCTCCTTGTACTGCATATGAAAGCTGAGCGATTAAGGCTCGCCTGTATTAGTGACATCTGAAGTGTCTTGAGTCTCTGGAATCGGTATGCGAATGCATTTGCAGGATATGCCCACGATAATATTACGTGGGCCTAAGAAGGGAATAGTGACCTGTTTGACGCGAAACCTAACTTCTAGACGGAGGATTTGCCTTTTTTTGATTCTGAAAAAGACATCATAAATAAAGTAGTGAGAGTTTAGAATTTTTTAAGAGATAAAACATGAACAGATATCATATATAATTTTATAAAAGCTCTATTCAAAGAGAAAAGTAACCTCATTGCTCTTTTCCAAGTGTTGCTGGCTTCCTTTGTTTCACTTCCTCAGCTTCTCAGCTCTCACCCTCAACCTTTTCTTGTTTTGCTGTAGCTTGAGGGAGCTCGGTGAATGGTGATTCCAATTTATAGAGGGTAAGTCATAATTACTTCAACAGATATTTTTGGCTTCTCGTGATCTCCCCTAAGGCCACGTAGTGTTTTACTGTTTATGGTTCTTATCTCAGTTTTCTTCGTTTCCAAGTTTACTGAGTAACTGAGATAACTAGAGTAGATAGATGATGTCATCTATTTTACTATATTCATAGATAAATATATGGGAAAGTTTGAGAAAATTTACTGTTTGTGGTTCTTATCTCAGTTTTCTACTTTTCTTCCTTTCCAAGCCTACTGAGTAACTGAGATAACCAACTAACCAAGCCTACTGAGCAACTGTGATAACTAGAGTGGATGATGTCATCTTTTTTACTGTATTCATGTATATACGAAAAATTTTAAGAAAAATTGTTTGATGTTTGAATTTGAGTTAAATTAATTAATGAATTATTTATTAATTGACAGAGACTAATGGTTAATGATTTAATTTTTATAATTATTTAATTCTTAACTTTTTAACTTTTTATTGTTTTTAAAAATCAAAAGAATTTTTTAAGAACAGATCAACCAACAAGACCCTTATATAATTTTTTTAGTTTGAACATTTAAAGGCAAATATTCTTAGATCTCCCAATCAAATTCAATAGCCTGTTTCAAAAACAAAAACAAAAAAAAAATCCCTAATTAATACATAAAAAATCACGTAACAATTATTTCAAATTCTAAACTTATCCTCATGTGCCATTTTGAATACTCTAATTTTTTGGTGGATCTATCATCTATCAACGTGAGCATATTGAAAAAGAGAAAAATAAAGAAACAAAATATTATTTATATTGGGGAATGCATGCATCATGCATGGGGTAATATAGAGAGAGAAATAAATTGAAATGAAGAGGAAAGGAAGAGTAACTTATAATATGCTGAAGCTGAACAGAGCAAACAAGCAAGCAAGCAAGCGCAGAAGATTAGAAGAAAGTTGGATTAAAATATATTTATAACAAATTAAAGCCAAAACAATTTCCAATTCCTAAACCAGTTGAGAAGCAACGAATGAGCACACAAGAGCTAAGAATTTGTGCTTCTCAACAGTAACTATTAATTTGTGTACAAAGTTAACCCAACAATATTACTTGCTGTTGCAAGGGACGGAAAAGAAAAAATAATTAAACTAACCCCAAAATAAAAATAAAGAATGTATCTCTTAACATAATAACCCATCGCCCAAAGTGAAGATAACTACATAAGTATTTCAAAATGAAACGACATAAATTAAAACTAACATGTTAAATAAAGAATTACCAAGGTATATAGCCCATAATTCTGCCAAAAGGCTAGCTAGTTCCTCTACCAAAAACACAAACAAATCCTTTGATCCACGCACAAAAAGTGCAGACACTATCTAGGCCTTGTGTGACTTTTTAAAAAATTAAAAAATAAAACAAAAGCAGACAAAACGTAAGACACAAACATTGGTTGCGCCTTTTGTTTTTCATTAATTTATTTTAACAGAATAGAAGGCCCAAATTCTATTTGCGCCTTCCATTAAATTTAGAACTACCCTCTTCCTTCTTCTCTCATCTTCTCTGTAAGGTGAAGAATACAGGAAAGAAAGTAGAAAGAATGAATATCTTCTTATGATATTATTGATGAATGATGAACTGAAAGAGTATTTATGAGGAAACCTACTATTTAGTCTTTTTTTTTCACAGTTTTAACTATTTGGTCCCTATATTTTTGAAATAGACTATTTGGTCCCTCAAAAATTAGAAATGTCAACTCGTTAGTCCCTGTAGCCTGTTTCCTTTACCAATACTGATAATATGGCCATTAAATGCACATGTAACACGTTTAATATAACATATTTAATTATTTGGGACTACCTAGGGTTTGAGATTTTGGAATAATTTAATAATTTATGTCTTATGGAAACTTCACGAGTAATACAAAATATTTGGGTCTGACTCAATTTTAGGTCGATTTAATCGTATTTATTGGTCCGGTTCGGTTGGTTTAGGTGATTAGGATGCCAAAGTGACATTTAACGGTATCATGTAAGCATTTAACGTCTGATAGTTGACGATTATGATAAAGGAGGGACTAAGTAGTTGACAATTATGATAAATGAGGGACTAAATAGTCGACAATCATGATAAATGAGGGACTGAGTAGTCTATTTCAATAAATAAAGGACCAAATGGTTGACTCAGTAAAAAAAGAGGGACCAAATAGTAGTTTTCCTCAGTATTTATTTATACAAGAGCAAAAAAGTTAATTGTGACCACAAAGCGTGCCCAAGGTTCACATTTAACAACTAACTAACAAACTTGACTGAAATAAACTTCTAATTAACTAAGGGCATGTTTGGGAGCAAAAAGTTCAATCCAATCTCAATCCAATCTCAACTTATGAGATGAGATGAGATGATGTTGAAATTAGGATGAGATGAGATTATGTAGTGGNACTCCACTCTTATTTTCAGTTGTAGCATCCATGATAAAAATTTGAATTACCTTAAACTTGTTGGGGCTACAAGAGAAAATAAGAGAATAATAGACAAGAAATAAAAATATTAGTAAAGACGGACTGCGTGGTATTTGGCCGAGGCACGGATATCTCGCTTTCTTTAAGGTAATTCACGCCCTCCACGGGTAGAAACTTTGTCTATAACCCCGGTGTAGTGGTACACGGACGCGTCACCCCCAGGATACAACGGCCAAATACTCGCCTTTTTGAGTCTACAATCTTCTACACAAAGAAGTAGACAGGACTCTACTCCCACACCTTTTCTCTACCCAAGAGACACAAGTATTTTAGACACTCTTACACACTTAGTCTTATTCATATCTTCAAGAATGATCTATATATATATATGAAGTTAGCAAACCGTTGGACTCACCTACTCAAAATTATTTGCTTTAAATTGGATCCCAACGTAAGTCTTTAAGCCACATGAATATCCAACGTTTTACTTCCAACGTATATATATATTAAATTCCTTTCACAATGATTTTAAAACCGTCATTCACCAAAGCTTTTAAAACTGACATTCCATATCAATTAAAAAGCAACATTCATTTGATTATAAAAACGGGTTTCAATTTTAATAATTATTATTTTATAATAATATACAACAA